>OZ024757.1:29218177-29220677 GCA_964016885.1 Eledone cirrhosa | reverse complement strand
GCAAATTGATTCTTTAACAAGAAGACTATATCTACATTTTCCGAGTTCTACTTTCTCTATAACCTAGATGCCTCTTTTTAAATATTATTCTTGTTGGCAAATGCACTAAATTTGGTTATTTATCTTCCAGCTTCACACAACATATCAATACATTAGCTCTTAAAAAACCTGCACTGATTTAACAGAAATTTACTAAAAGCAAGTTTGTTAATTCAAATATCTACAAAAACTTTAATATTGGAAATTTTGAATAGAATGAAAACTTAAATATTTAAATCTTAAAACCCTGTAATTATTTAGCAAAAAATATCTGAAAAACAAGTTTGTTAATTCAAAATGTATAGTGTCTTTACTAGTCAATAGATCATTGTAAAATGTTGATGTAGTCGAATAAAGATGTTAAAATTTAACTCTTATCATCCTGCAATGTTTGGACAAAAGGTAAAGTAAAACAGGTATGTTTATGGTATCTATATTATTGAACAGATCATTATGAACATTTCAAGTAATCTAAATACTTAAATAATATAATTGTTTCTACTTTTGGCACAAGGCCAGCAATTACATAGTACATTACTGGTACTTTATTTTATCGACCCCCTAAGGATGAAAGGCAAAGTGTACCTCGGCGGGATTTGAACTCAGACCGTAAAGGAACATAACTATGCTGGAAAGCATGGCGTCCGACTCTCTACTGATACTGCCAATCCAAATAGAATAATGATGCTGTTTATTTTTTTTTTAATTTTCAAGAATGTCTTTGCTAATGTAGTTTCATGAGACAAATATTGGAGCTGCCATTGTCTCTCTATCGCAGGAGATTGTAACCAATCCATCAAATGTTACAGAAAATGAAGGATACATTTCACAAATACATACACACATACACATACAGTAAAACACACATACACATGTTTATATATATTCTTCATTCTTATTACTCCTCGTCAGCCAATCCTACTGTCTTTCATCTCTTAGATTTGCTAGTTAATAGACCAGTTTTGTTTAACTCTGCCAAGTCTGTCCATTTTCCCCGCATTAACATCTTGCACATCTTGCAATATCTTTCGTTTTGAATTCTATCACAAGTCTGTTATTTTGTTCTTTTCCAGTTGTAATATATTTATGTAATTATCTCGTAATTATTCTGTCCATTTCTTGGTTCTGGTATTTTTTCACACGCTTCTCACCATCTTAGCAACAAAACTGTTCTCTAACTAATACTTTGCACCAGCTGGCGTTGCAAATCCAATCCCACTTTTATGCGCGAAATTGCACGCCAGTAGATTGCTGAAGAAGAACTCTAGAGATGTAGCTGTCTGTTGCCATGGGCAACCGTTTTACTGCGCACATTATATATATATAAATATATATATATATATATACACAAATATATATATACATATAAATATATATATATAAATATATATATATACAGTTTTTTCCGTTGTGTTGTAATATAAATATTACACACAGTAGATTATCAGCTCACGTAGAGTTTGCTCGACGGTTCCAGTTGTAGTTCCAAAAGTAATCCGGAGAAAAATAGAAAGATTTGAATGGATACAGTTTAGTTGAAAGGAATTTATTGACACGTGTTTCTATAACAGTTACATAACCTAAAACAGCTATCTACAAACTTTTAGTTATGCAGACATTCAATATTTCAATGTTATTGTTTACTGTCATTTCATCAGAATAATATTACTGAGGACCTATTTAGTTTTTATAGAGAATATTAGGAGGAAGGGGTGAAGTTGTTAGAAGAATAGTTGAAGGAGTGGTTTTTCGATAGCAGTGAGAATTCTTGGTGGCAGTGATTAATTAGATTCCCATCTGTTGTTTTGACATTTTTTATAGAATATATTATTGGTTATTTTTCTAAATCTATAGAAGGATTAGAGATAGTAAAGATATGCGTGGTTGGTTTTGTGTTTGCACTTAACATTCAGACTTAAATTTTTCTTTCAAGTGTACGTATTCTTTCACCCACGCATTCACACACAAATATATTTGCACACCTCTACAAAATACATATACTCACAATTCACATATTCATACTTACATATATATACACATGCATACACATATATATACACACATGTATTCATGTACATACATACGCGCTCATGTGTATACATTTTCATACTCAACTTATCTTTATATATACACACGTATAGACACACACATATATACATACATACTCTAGTCCATGTGTACACACATACACATACATACACATCCATATACACATACATACATACACATATATACACGTCCATAAGTATGTATATATATGTGAAAATGTATATAAATAAGTAAATATATATATATGTTTGATGTGTATAGTTAGATGTAAGTGTATTCATGTATTAAAGTGTTTATATATATATATATATATGTGTGTGTGTGTGTATATGTGTGTATATATGTATGTGTATATATATATATATATATATATATATATATGTATATATATGTATATGTATATGTGTATATA
>OZ024757.1:29197960-29202960 GCA_964016885.1 Eledone cirrhosa | reverse complement strand
ATATATATATTAATTTTAAAAGTTGTTTCTAATATTTAGACATCGGGATTTTGGGTTAAGTTTAAGATAGCCGTATATATTTATATGTGTGTGGATATATATGTATATGTGTGGATATATATATATATATATATATGTATGTGTGTGTGTGTATTCAACAGGCTACTACATTTCACTCACATCACACTGGTCTACGTGAGGCTTCAGTAGAAGACATTTGACCAAGATGTCACACATGTTTGATTCCACGCAACATTTTTACTTGCAATAGCCTCACCAATTATTGCTGTACACGTTTAACCGCATGTAAACTTTCACTGGGCGGCGGAACAGTGCCCCAAACATTTTTTTAGCCGTGACTGGCTAGCCCCTTCTTCTGGCTGGATAAGTGTATATATGACTACATTATCCAATGTGTCACATCCATTAGTTGCTGGTACTGAAGCTGATTTTGTAGTTTATGCTGTTTGTATTATTGAAGTTACTGTTTTGGACTTTGTTGTTGCTATAATTGTGGTGAGAGTTTTAAGTTGTTGCTATTTTTGTGGTTTATATCGTTGCAATTGTTGCTACTGTTGTAATAGTTGTAGTGGTTTATATCGTTGCAATCGTTGCTATTATTGTAATAGTTGCTGTGGTTTGTATCGTTGCAATCGTTACAATTGTTGCTACTGTTGTAATAGTTATAGTGGTTTATATCGTTGCAATCGTTGCTATTATTGTAATAGTTGTTGTGGTTTGTATCGTTGCAGTCGTTACAATTGTTGCTACTGTTGTAATAGTTGTAGTGGTTTATATCGTTACAATTGTTGCTATTGTTGTGGCTTATTGTAGTGGTTTATATCGTTACAATCGTTGCTATTACTGTATTTGTAGGTTTATATCGTTGCTAACATGCTATTGTAATAGTTGTAGGGGTTTATATCGTTGCAATTGTTGCTATTGTTGTAGTTGTAGTGGTTTATATCGTTGCAATTGTTGCTATTGTTGTAGTTGTAGTGGTTTATATCGTTGCAATCTTTGCTATTGTTGTCTTTATTGTAGTGGTTCGTTTCGTTGCAATCTCTGTGCTGATTGTAATGGTTTATATACAATTGTTGTTATTTTGGGGCGTTTGCTCTGGTTTATATCGTTTCTGTTGTTGCAGCTTGTGTCTTGGTTTATACCGTTGCAATTATGAGTCTGTTATATGTTGTCGATCGTCCTCCTTCTTCTCTTTAGGACTAAGGACACCAGAGGTCTCGACAACGACCGGTACGAAAAGGAATTGGTTGGTCAAGTCATGGTATTTGGTTATCTTCCCCTCCTCCTTGAGAATTGTTGGCCATGGTAATGTTGTGTCCTACTTAACAAGCTGAAGGATGTTTTGGGATCTTGTCTCAATTAAGTACTGGTATCAATTTCTCCCTTCTCCCAAATTCCTGACCTTTAGCTAATGATACAAATAAGTATTTTCTATGCCTTAGCTATTGTAGCAATAGTTGCAGTTTTATGTTGCTAATATTCTTAGAGAATGTGATATTGTGTTATATTTCATGTTGTTGCTATTGTTGTCTAAAGTCTGTCTCAAGTTCAGAGGGTCATCAGGCCGGTGCTTTTCCTGGTTTCTGTAGCATTTACATTACTCTATATTTACTATTGTATTTTTGTGGTAAAAGCTTTACCTCAAATAATTATCTAACATAATATCTGATCTATGAGATTTTGTTATTATTTATTTTGAGAACAATACCTTAACATCAGTGTAAGTGGCCAGTTATGGCTGGTTTGAACAAAAAGAGGTGAGAGAATCTGGCCGGATACGGCCAATTTAAATGCTAAAGAGTTAAGCGACTGAGAGTTCAAATCTTACCCCTGAACAAATGCCAGTCCATTGTGAGGTAAAAGCCCCAGCTATTGCTGCTGATACTCATTTTCGGCTGAGTATACCGGAGCAACATGAAAGATAGTGCTTTGCTCAAGAACACAACACACTGCTGCTGTACTCGGGTTTAAGTTGATGGTAGATTTAGCTGATGTTTCTAGCACATTTAACGCCCACCTAGTAGCTTTATAATTGGCTTGCTAATGTCAAAATGTGTGGTTCAAATTTTAGATGCAGCTGTTGTTATTAGTGTTATACGCTTGGATGTTGTGTAACCGATATAGTTGTTTCATGCAGTTGATGCTGCAGTACGCAGTGCATTTTTTTTAGTGCTGCATTTATTTTTCGTGTCTTACTTGTAGATATTATTATTGATATTGCAACTGCAGGTGTAAAATAGTCGCATCGCAATTCTTATTCGTGTTTTAGTTGCAGCTGTTATTGGTGGTGTTGCTGCAATCACAGGTGTGTTATTCTGCAGTTGTTTCTTGCATTTAGTGTTGCACCTCGTTCTGTCACCATTGCTGCATTTTCTGTTGTTGTTGCAGTTGTTGTTATTTGCACGTGTTGTTGATGCTGCAGCATATGCAGGTGTGCAAACGCAGCATGTTGTACCTAGCTTAGTGTCAACTGCAGTTGCTAATGTTGCAGTCATTCGCTACATTGGTTTCCTGCTGCAGATATTGCAGTTTTCACTGCCTTCTTACGTGCGTTTCTGTAGTTATTCATGCTGCATTTTAGCCATGCTGCATGTTTAGGTGTGAATCAGTGCAGTTATTTATCTCCTGAAATTGGTGTTGTTGCAGCTTTTCACTAGTTGTTACGCTGCAGCAATTTTTATGCAGTATTTATAGGTGTGGAATCGGTGCAGTCATTTCGTGCAATTGATATTTCGGCTTTCACTGTTTGTGTTTGTGCAGTTGTTTATCGTGCAATTATAGGCGTCAAATTGGTGCAGTTATTTCCTGCAATACATGTGGTAGCTTTCACTATTTCTATTGCTTCAGTTTTCTCTTCCTAACTTAGTTGCAGATGTTGTTGTTGTTGTTGGTGGTGGTGCTGGTGTTGGATGCAGTTTCAGGTGTGCATTCGCTATTCAAATTATCTGCCTTTGGTGTTGTAACATCTTTTCTCTTTTATTTTTCATTACAGCATTTGTTGCGGTGGTGGTTGTTGTTGTTGTTTCTGGTGTTGTTAATGTTGCTGTTGTTGTTGTTTCTGGTGTTGTTGGTGATGATGGTCTTGTTGTTGTTTTTGTTGGTGGTGGTGGTGGTGTTGTTGTTGCTGTCGGTGTTGCTGTTGTTGTTGTGTTTGTTGCTGTTGTTGTTGTTTCTGGTGTTGATAGTGATGGTGTTGTTGTTGTTGGTGGTGGTGGTGGTGTTGTTGCTGTCGGTGTTGTTGTTGCTGGTGTGTTTGTTGTTGTTGTTTCTGGTGTTGTTGGTGATGATGGTCTTGTTGTTGTTTTTGTTGGTGGTGGTGGTGGTGGTGTTGTTGCTGTCGGTGTTGCTGTTGTTGTTGTGTTTGTTGCTGTTGTTGTTGTTTCTGGTGTTGATAGTGATGGTGTTGTTGTTGTTGGTGGTGGTGTTGTTGCTGTCGGTGTTGTTGTTGCTGGTGTGTTTGTTGTTGTTGTTTCTGGTGTTGTTGGTGATGATGGTCTTGTTGTTGTTTTTGTTGGTGGTGGTGGTGGTGGTGTTGTTGCTGTCGGTGTTGCTGTTGTTGTTGTGTTTGTTGCTGTTGTTGTTGTTTCTGGTGTTGATAGTGATGGTGTTGTTGGTGGTGGTGGTGGTGTTGTTGCTGTCGGTGTTGTTGTTGCTGGTGTGTTTGTTGTTGTTGTTTCTGGTGTTGTTGGTGATAGTGTTGTTGGTGGTGGTGGTGGTGCTGGTGTTGCTGCCGGTGTTGTTGCTTTTTTTGTTGTTGTTGCTGCTGCTGGTGTGTTTGCTGTTGCTGTTAGTGGTGGTGGTGGTGGTGGTGTTGTTGCTATAGTTGTTGTTGTTCTGAAGATCTGCAATTGGTGCATTTGTTACTGTATTTTATTGTTATTGGTGTAGTTGGTGGTGTTGCTGTTGTAGTGGTAGTTGCGTTGTGGTAGTTCTTGTTGTGGTTGTTCCTGCTCGTTTTGTTGTTGTGGTTGTTGTTGGTGGTGTTGCTGTTGTGGTAGTTTGTGGTGGTGGTTTTGTTGGGGTTTGGTGTGTTGGCGGGGTTGTTGTTGGCGGTGTTGTTGTTGGATGTGTTGGTGATGGTATTGTAAAAGTATTCAAAATGGAAGAGCCACTAATACACAAGCGTATATGTGAGTATGTATATGTGTGTATGTGTCTGCATGGGTGAGTGTATGTCGGTATTCTTAGTTAGTTTAATTATACATGGTGCTTTGCGAACCTCAGAAGTGTATCTGGTTTAAAATAGATACACCATATCCCCCACATGCAACAATGTCTGTCTTTGCAACTGTGTATAGGTTTATGTTTATGACTGTGTTTGTGTTCGTGTTTGTATTTATGGCTCAAAACGTAGCGGTTTGGCAAAGAGATCAATAAAATTAGTACCAGGCTAGGCTTGAAAAAAGATACTGAGGTCGATATGATGAACTAAATCAGAGCTGTGCTTCAGCATGGCCGCAGTTTCATGATCGAAACCAGTAGAAGAAGAAGAAAAGTATAAACCCCTACCCTGATCGATATTAATCTAATCAGCATAGAGAATATTCCTCGAAGTTAAAAAGATGTCACTGCACCCTCTAAGGAATAGCAAAGTAGAAGAGGAATGGATCTTCGTAGATTTCGACGATGATTATTCCAGTTGTTCGATCAATTAAACGGCCTGCCACTAAGATTAACGTGGATGTGGTTAGCCATGCCAAAGTCACGAGTACCCTTGATGTAATTCTTAAGGAGATTCAGCGTCAAAGAGTATGTAATAAGACTGACATTTTGAATTACACTTACAACACACCCGATGGGCTTCCAAACAGTTTCCGTCTACCAAGTTTCGCTGACAACACATCAGGCAACTCGAAGCTATAGTGAATGACACTTATGCAAATAACTATGTAGTGGGATCGAGTCCGAGATGTAGTGAGGGTGAAGCCAACTCCATAACCAGAAGTAATTGACTCGTTTAAAGCCACCCGAGATGT
>OZ024757.1:29187960-29192960 GCA_964016885.1 Eledone cirrhosa | reverse complement strand
CAAGAGACGAAAGACCATCGAACCTATATATATATATATATATATATATATATATATATATATATATGTTCAATCATCTTACCAGAAGCTTAACATTATTTGTCTAAGCGGACAGTACTTCATTTAGGAGTCGCAGAAATCCAGGGGTCCGGGTAAATTTTTCAATCATATATATATATGTATATATATATATACATATATAGATGAGATTCTACAGGACTAGAACTGTTTCATTCTTTAGAAATCATCAGGAATCTGGATATCAAGAAATAAGTATGGTATTTATAGGTCTCTTCGGGTGGTAGGAGAGGGTAGGGAGTGGGATGGGTGTAGGTCATTGGTTGATAGAAAAGGGAATTCATTAAAAGCTAATTCTTCAAAGCTATAGTTTATTTTTAGAGTACATCCCACTCCCACCCTCTCCTACCACCTGAAGAGGCCTATAAATACCATACTTATTTTTTGATACCCAGATTCCTGATGATTTCTAAAGAATGAAACAGTCCTGTAGAATCTCATCTATATTAAAACTTTTATACTCTGCAATGTATTGAGTACCTTACTTACTGTGGTTACCTCCGACTGAACCCGGAATAACGTATATATACATACATATATATATATATATACATATATATATTGGTAAATGGAAAAGAAAATGCTGACAAATTGTTCACAGTGAAAAATAGTTTAATTAGGAATAAATGAGAATTAGTAATAGTATTGGTTAGTATTCAGTTTTGGTTTTAAGTTTTACCGGTTGCGCATTTCCAATGCTTTTCAAAAATAATTTTGAGATAGAGCGTCCGTGATGTTTGCTCTGATATATATATATATATATATATATATATATATATATATATATATATATATATATATACATATACTAACGGGCTTACACACAGTTTAAGTCTACCGAATTTCCCTCAGGAGGCTTGGATCGACTCGAGTGTTATCGTAAAAAAAAACATTTGTCCAATTTGCCATGCAATGGACTCGAATCCGCGACCCCATGGTCGTTAACCAAACTTTTTATATTCTCAACCAAGTGAAATAAAGTGTCTTGCTCAAGAACACTACGTTCCCATCGATAATCAAACTCAAAATTTTGAGGGTTTCTCTAATATATTTATGAATTTATTTATGAAAATATATCTCTAATATATTTATGAATTTATTTATGAAAAAGTTGAAATAAGTTACGCTCGTTTGTTCTAGGACGAGTTTAATGCATCAGAATAGGGCGAGGCTATTATTTACTATCTGGCCAAGGAAATGAATTATATTTTCCCGCTAATGGTTGTCATTCAAGTTGTGTTTAGTATTTCTCTTAATTGAAAGCTTATTACACAGCGAAGATGTTGCAAGGATTCCTAACGTAGGGTAAATATCCAAAAAATATGATCTTATATGCATTCATATACACTTTTGTTGGGCGACGAATGTGCAGAGTCGCCAGAACGTCGGATAGAATGCTTTGCAGTATTCGTTCCGGCTTTCTGCCGAGGTCAACTTTGCCTTTCATCCTTTCGAGGTCGATTAAAAAAGTATCAGTCTAGTACTGGGGTTGATTCTTCTTCTAT
The DNA here is from genome assembly GCA_964016885.1 of Eledone cirrhosa. Lineage (NCBI taxonomy): Eukaryota > Metazoa > Mollusca > Cephalopoda > Octopoda > Eledonidae > Eledone > Eledone cirrhosa. The sequence continues at coordinate 29,191,377 of OZ024757.1, read as the reverse complement.
ATCTATATCTCATTTCTTCTCTTTCAATTTCTATGATTCTCTGAAAGAAATCTGTTGTATTTAGACCTGGAGATGAATTGACTCCGCCAGGCTTTACAAAATATCCTAGAAATGTCGTATACCACTACCGCACCCCTACGACACCACCAAGAGTTACACAACCATGCATACATACACTTCTGTTATGAATCACGCTATGTTAATTCTACTACTTATTAATCCCAGATCACACTATATACATATAAGCATCTTCAGTCGATGTTTTAATTTCACTATGTACAATTTATCATCTGTATGCAAGTTATCAAACGATGTTTCATACACAAAAATTATATAAGGCTAACGCTTATTCTTCTTGCCTCAGTACTGAGTGAGTGAATGTCACAGATGACGAATAAAAATCCATAAACGTGTGCCAGGCGTTCTCACACGGCTACTAAGATAGCTATAACATAACCACAGCTTATAACGATTTCTACTATAGGCACCAGACCAGAAATTTGGAGGGAGGGAAAAGTCAATTAGATCGACCCCAGTGCATTACAGGAGCTTTATTTTATCGACCCCGTAAGGATGAAAGGCAAAGCTAACCTCGGCGAGATTTGAACTCAGCTTATAAGGTTCATAAAAAGTCTAACGTTTATTATACTAAAACACAGATATATGGATTGACAGGATCGGGAAAGTGTCGGATAACATTCTTCGCAGCAGAGTTACAGCTCTTTACGTTCTGAGTTCAAATCCCACCGAGGTTAGCTTTGCCTTTCATCTTTACGGGGTCGATAAAATAAAGTGCCAGTAATGCACTGGGGTTCATTCAATCGACTTTTCCCTTCTCCAAATTGTTGGCCTTGAAGCCCAAATCAAAAACCAATATTACATGAATCACTTTAAACCATAATTATAAGAAATACAGCAATAAAGTACCAGTAATGTACTGGAATCGATTTAATCGACATTCCCCTCCCCAAAGAAACCATTATACGTAAACATGGTGTATATACCTTCATATACACTCTATTGTGATACTGAATTGGTACATATTTTTATTTTCAATTATAGTTAAAAACAATCTGAAGTTGAGAAGAGAATTAGAAGTAAGTCAGTTTTGTTAATTAAAATCCTCATTTGTTTTCTTTCTACCTTTTTTTAATCAACTATCTGTATTTTATATTTCTTAATTACTATGTTACCTCTGTAGTCGATAAAAAAAAAGTACTGGGGTCGATTCTTCCTCTAGATCTCTTTCTCTTACTCTCTCTCTCTCTCCTTCTCGTGAAGAAATTCGCTGTATTCAGACCTGGAGAGGAGATGGGCTCTGCCAGGTTTTAAATTGCCCTAGAAACGCCGCATGTCAATACAGCGCCCCTGCGACTCCATTAAGAGTTACGGCACCATGCATGCATGTTATCTATGTAGTAGTCTAAAGGAGGCAAGTGGCCTAGAGATAAGGTTGTTGGACTTAGGATCATAATGTCGTAGGTACGATTCTTGGGCTGGATTGCATGTCGTGTTCTTGAGCAAAACACTTCATTCATTTCATTTTGCTCCAATATACTGAGCTGAAAAGGAACAGCGGCAATAGCTGGGGGTTTAACCCTGCGATGGACTGGCGTCCTGTCCAGGGGGTGTCTTTTACTCTCAGTCGCTTCACGCCATGAAACTGGGATAAGCATCGGCCAAATGAGCCTTCTGGCGCAAGACAAACTTTAGACTTTGGAGTCTAAATCAGAGGGGAATAACTATTTCACGAAACGAGTAACAAAGCAGAATATAAATATTTACATGCTTAATATTTCCCCCATTACCAGGTTTTGTAATAGTTGTTTCTACTTTAGGCACAAGGCCAGCAATTACCCAGTGCATTACTGGTACTTTATTTTTTCGACCCCGTAAGGATGAAAGGCAAAGTCAACCTCGGCGGGATTTGAACTCAGATCGTAAAGGGACGTAACTATGCTGGAAAGCATAGCGTCCGACCCTCTACCGATACTGCCAATCCATAATAGTATATTCTAAACTGGTTCCAGTCGTTAGACGGCGACCATGCTGGGGCACCGGCTTCAATAGATTTAGTCGTTCTTCAAAATTGATTATCACGTTCTTCAAAAGGATTATAGTAGTAGTGGTGGTGGTGGTGGTTGTAGGGCAATGGTTGTGGTTGTAGTGTTGGTGGTAATAAGGATTATAGTAGTGGTGGTGGTGGTGGTGGTAGTTCAATGGTTGTGGTTGTAGTGTTGGTGGTAATAAGGATTATAGTAGTGGTGGTGGTGGTGGTGTTGGTAGTGCAATGGTTGTGGTTGTAGTGTTGGTGGTAATAAGGATTATAGTAGTGGTGATGGTGGTGGTGGTGGTAGTGCACTGGTTGTGGTTGTAGTGTTGGTGGCAATAAGGATTATAGTAGTGGTGGTGGTGGAGGTGGTAGTGCAATCGTTGTGGTTGTAGTGTTGGTGGTAATAAGGATTATAGTAGTGGTGGTGGTGGTGGTAGTGTTGGTAGTGCAATGGTTGTGGTTGTAGTGTTGGTGGTAATAAGGATTATAGTAGTGGTGATGGTGGTGGTGGTGGTAGTGCACTGGTTGTGGTTGTAGTGTTGGTGGCAATAAGGATTATAGTAGTGGTGGTGGTGGAGGTGGTAGTGCAATCGTTGTGGTTGTAGTGTTGGTGGTAATAAGGATTATAGTAGTGGTGGTGGTGGTGGTAGTGTTGGTAGTGCAATGGTTGTGGTTGTAGTGTTGGTGGTAATAAGGATTATAGTAGTGGTGGTGGTGGTGGTGGTAGTGCAATGGTTGTGGTTGTAGTGTTGGTGGTGGTGTTGGTAGTGCAATGGTTGTGGTTGTAGTGTTGGTGGTAATAAGGATTATAGTAGTGGTGATGGTGGTGGTGGTGGTAGTGCACTGGTTGTGGTTGTAGTGTTGGTGGTAATAAGGATTATAGTAGTGGTGGAGGTGGTAGTGCAATCGTTGTGGTTGTAGTGTTGGTGGTGGTGGTGGTAGTGCAATGGTTGTGGTTGTAGTGTTGGTGGTAATAAGGATTATAGTAGTGGTGGTGGTGGTGGTTGTAGTGCAATGGTTGTGGTTGTAGTGTTGGTGGTAATAAGGATTATAGTAGTGGTGGTGGTGGTGGTGGTGGTGGTGGTAGTTCAATGGTTGTGGTTGTAGTGTTGGTGGTAATAAGGATTATAGTGGTGGTGGTGTTGATGGCGAGGACGATTATGATTTTTGAGAAGTGGGGTCGTTGTTGTAATATTAGTGGTGGTGGTAGTGCGGTGTTAAGGGTGATGGTGTAGCGGTGGTGGTAGTGCTGTTAATAGTGTTGTTGTGGTGGTGGTGTTAATATTGTTGATGGTGTTGTTGTGGTGGTGTTGGTGGTAGTATTGATGGTGGTGGTAGTGGTGATGGTGTTAGTGGTGGTGGTG
>OZ024757.1:29172960-29177960 GCA_964016885.1 Eledone cirrhosa | reverse complement strand
TTATTTATTAGAGGTGGGGTTTGGTTGGTTGCTCGGTTTGTAGGATCTTTTATTTATTAGAGGTGGGGTTTGGTTGGTTGCTCGGTTTGTAGGATCTTTTATTTATTAGAGGTGGGGTTTGGTTGGTTGCTCGGTTTGTAGGATCGTTGGCGTTGCTAACTTTGAACATCCAACTTCTAAAAACCCAAACGGGGAGTACCATGAAAAGAAGTGCCCCACAGGGGAGAAATGAGGCAAAATGGGGAGATTTTACATAATTGTTTCTACTGTTAGGCACAAGGCCAGCAATTATCCAGTACATTACTGGTACTTTATTTTATCGACCCTGTAAGGATGAAAGGCAAAGTCAACCTCGGCGGGATTTGAACTCAGACTGTAAAGGGACGTAACTATGCTAGAAAGCATGGCGTCCCACCCTCTACCGATACTGCCATACATAATGAAAGCTATACAAATTTTCACAAGAGAAGACATCTGTCACCCACCCCCAATGTAGGTGGGAGGTCTCCCCGTCGGATGGGGAGAGTTGACAGGTCTGCAGAGTGTAAGATATTTTTTATTTGGTTAAACATACAGAAAAAGAGGAGGGACTACTAGACAATTGAAGAAAAGAAGGAGGACGTGGAAAGGGTGACAGACTCACGACAGTATCAGTTGAGGGTTGGACGCCATGCTTTGCAGCATAGAAATACGGCCTTTTATATGTATAATTGTTTCTACTTTAGGAACAAGACCAGCAATTACCCAGTGCATTACTGGTACTTTATTTTATCGACCCCGTAAGGATGAAAGGCAAAGTTAACCTCGGCGGGATTTGAACTCAGAATGGCAAGGGTCGTAACTCTATGCGTCAAAGCATGGCGCCCGACCCTCTACCGATACTGCCAATCCAATATAATGTGTGTGTATGTATGTATGTGTATGCCACATGTCTCATTGTCGGATTAGACTGGAATTGAACTCATACGATTACAATATATTTTATCCATCTCTTTTGTCAGTTTTTGTAATTTTAATTATTATTTAAGTAGTGTAGTAACATGAAAGCAGTTCGCTGTCTGTTGTTTCACCTGTGTCACAGTCTTTGTCAAGACATAAGTTAAACCCACCCTCCTTCTCCAATACTACATTACACTCAAGTTATGTTCTGTAGGATAAAACATACTTTCCACCGTGGAGGGTGTGTAGTGGTGTTGTACTTTATGTGAGAATTTTAAGTATCCAATTGAAGTGAGGGCCGTCAAGCCATCATTCAGACGTAATTAAAATATACGTTCCCCACTTTATCATCTAAAGTGGACAGAATATATTTATATTTCACAATACTGCTTGTTTTTTATTGGGTGGGGTCGATTTCATCGGTTTTATAAAAAAATACTACATTTATCTGACGTTTTGCATTGTAGAATAAAAAGATATATACAGATTGTCGCCAAAAAATGTATACACACAGGTTGAGCGTTCTAATAAATATTGGTTGTACAAGTAATCAAAGTGTGTATATATTTTTGAGGACACTTTTTATATTTAGACCATATACATTATTTCATATACACCAGGGAAGATGGTGAAGAGATGATGTACTTTGAGTGAGAATTTTAAATATACAAAGGAAGCAAGAGATGTCAACGTCATCATCCAGACATAATTAAGATATGTTTCCCTGCTCCATCATCTCAAGTGAACAGAATATATTTATTTAACAATTGTTTGAATTTCATCTTATCTATAAATATTGTCCAGAATACTCACTTATGACGTGACTTTTATTTTGAAATTTTATCGATTCTTTTCAACTATTTGTATATATATATATATATATATATATATATATATATATATATATATGGGCGCAGTGTAATGGCTGAAACCAGTAAAATATATATATATATATATATACAGACACACACATCCATTCGGTATACAAGGATACAATTCAATTCTAGCACTCAATGTCATATTACTTCCTAAAAACAAGGATGACGGAGTATTTGCTAGAAGCGAATTGTATCCTTGTATACCGAATGGATGTGTGTGGATATATGTATATATATATATATATATATATATATTTACTGGTTTCAGCCATTACACTGCGCCCATGCTGGGTGCATACCTTTGATTTAGAATATATGCGTGTGTGCATATATATATAGATAGATAGATAGATAGATTTCTTTATTAGAGTTTCTACTTTTGGCACAAGGCCAGCGAATACCCCAGTGCATCACTGGTACTTTATAGATATGTAGAATCCCGACTGTGGCCCCCAGCAGTCCGGATTTTACATATCTTTACACCCATGCTACTTCTCCCCATGCATTGAGTACTCCCATAATTAGTGGGTCCCCGGTCTCAGTTCCACAGACACTCTCTCTCTCCCCCTCTTTCTCTCTCTCTATTTGTCCTTTGTACTACTGAAGATGGGCGAAAGCTCGACACGTCGAACTTTTTCCCTTTTCCATATAAAACGCAAAACTAATAAAACTTGTACCTTTGTTGTTTTCTTGAACTATATATATATATATACACACACACACACACACACACACATATATATATATATATATATATATATAATCAGTTGGTGAGTAATATGAATTACTGTTTTAGCATTCAATGCTTATACGTGAATTGGATGTTTATTATTGAAAGGTGTGAACTAGCATTGACATATATGATTGTTAAAGAGGAAAGATGCAGAGTCTTTACGTTAGGAAAGAGATCAAAGCTTCATATCAACGTATTTTATATAGAAGCACGCATAACACATGTTTTGCAAACGACCAGATCTGAGCCTTAATTGGTTGCAATCGGCTTGAATCTAGGATTGATTTGTTCATCAGATGCAATAGAGATTAAATTTACACGAGGAGTGTATGTAGTAGCCTTGTACTTGATGTGAACATTTTAGATATATAATTGTTTCTACGTTTGGCACAAGGCCAGCAATTACTCAGTGCATTACTGGTACTTTATTTTATCGACCTCATAAGGATGAAAGGCAAAGTTTACCTCGGCGGGATTTGAACTCAGAATGGCAAGGGTCATAACTCTATGCATCAAAGCATTGCATCCGACCGTCTACTGATACTGCCAATCCACCGCATTTTAGATATATAAATGAAAGAAGAATTGTCAATCCCAGCATCTTGATGCAATTAAAATATACGACTCCCTACTTCATCATCTCAAGAGAACAGAAATTATTTACAATTTACACTAGTTCTCTTTTTTTTTTTATTCAGATTTTTTCTTCTTTTCTTTTCATCTGCTGATTATAAAACTATAATCGTTGATTCACAATTATGAGATGATTGTGGCTTTTAATTATCGATTTTGATCGATTTTTCCAACTGTGCATCGATATATATCGGGAGGTATATGTATTGTATGTGTTTATATATATATATATATATGTGTGTGTGTGTATATATGTGTGTATGTGCGTGTGTGTATGCATGTATGAATGTTTATATATATATATGCATGTGTATATGTTTGTATGTATATACGAATGTATATACATTTATATGTATATATGTGTGTATGTATGTATATATATGTATGTGTATATATATATATATATATATATATATATATATATATATACACCTTTCTCTATCTTTCTCTCTCTTATTTCTTTTTCTTCAACGAAACTATACAGAAGATATTAAACTAAATCTATTATTTTGTCGTATTTTCCCCTCGTCTTCTTCAAAGGGGAAGAAATATAATATTCCTACTTGCTTTGTATATCTGAATACATAAAAATACGTGCACATTTTGTTATATTGAATTCGATGCTTATTTTGGAATAAACATTTATTTACCTATGTTCCTGTAATATAGTATTTTGAAGCGTTCATTTGCTCTATTGATGTAGAGTTATGGTTTAGATTTCACTTGTTCTGCTTGTATATTTTTGGATACCGAATTAAAGATTAAAAACGAAGTAAAATCGAGTAATTTTATTATAAGTGTTCAAAATGGAAGACAAAGTATCGAAATTGCTTGCAACATTAACCAAGCATTTGAAAAAGGGACTATAAACGAGAGTGGAGCTAAACATTGGTTCCAAATTTTTTTCGTAGAGGAGATGAGATCTTTGAAGACGAAGCAAGGTTGTGAACTACTTTCTGGAATTGACAACGGCCATTTGAGGATGGCGGTGGATTGGCAATATCAGTACAGGGTTGGACGCCATGCTTTCTAACATAGAGTTACTGCCCTTTATGTTCTGAGTTCAAATCCCGCCGGGGTTAGCTTTGACTTTCGTCATTACGGGGTCGATAAAATAAAGTACCAGTAATGCACTGGGATAATTGCTGGCCTTGTGCCAAAAGTAGAAACAATTATTAAGGACGGTGGATTAGCGGAATCGGTAGAGCGTTGCACGTAGTTACGTCGCTTTACGGTCTGAGTTCAAATCCCACCGAGGTTAAGCTTTGCCTTTCACCCTTGCTGGGTCGTTGATAAAATAAAGTACCAGTAACGTACTGGGGTTGATTTAATTTACTTTTCCCTCCACCAAAAATTGCTGACCTTGTGCTTAAATTAGAAACAATTATAGTAAAGGCTTGTGAGTAGAATTTGGGAGAGAGAGAGTGTGAGAGAGATAGAGAGAAAAAGAAAGAGTGAGAAAGAAAGAATGAGATGAGAGAGACAGGGATCATTAAAGATTAAAAAAGAATTTAAATATTTTATTCAAATTAAACTCACATAACTGACTAGAAATCCATTGATAGTTACATAAATATGAGGTCAAATCCCGCCGAGGTTAGCTTTGCCTTTCATCCTTACACACTGGGGTCGATTTAATCGACCTTCCCCTCTCTTTCAAATTGCTGGCCTTGTGCCAAATATAGAAACAATTATTGAAGCAGATCCACGCAAAACAGCTGCAGAGGCGACATGCACAGGAAATATTAATCTTTCAGTCATTTTTTTTTCAATATATATCTCTTATTGGAAAGTCAAGAAAGCTTGATAAATAAATG
>OZ024757.1:29162960-29167960 GCA_964016885.1 Eledone cirrhosa | reverse complement strand
TTGTGAAAAATATATTCGAAATCTTCGTTCGGTGGATTCTTCTATGAATTCCAAATTGCTATAAGATTCCTATGAGGTTTGTTTCAACGAGATAAGGTGACGTCCATACCTTTTTCTATAAATTCTTATTAGTCAAGTAAGTGGACTTAATTGGGTCCCCATTGAGAAGCCGAAAATATAGAAAACCATTTTCCGACCGAACCGAAGGCAGTTATTTATTGAAAATGTTCAAATATGGAGCGACCGTCTATGTATATATATATATATATATATATATATATATATATATGTGGGTGTGTGTGTGTCTGTATGTATAGTATATGTATACATGCATGTATGTATTTATATGAGTGTATATTTATTTGTGTATGCATGTGTATACATTCGTGGATTTATATATGTAGGTTATCTACTGGGACTAGTGAAATATTGAAAGTCTCTATGTGTATATATTTATTTATTTGTGTATATATTTATTTATTTGTGTATATATTTATTTATTTGTGAATATATTTATTTATTTGTATATATATGTATGTATTTATATATATGTGTATGCATATATGTATATGTGTATGCATATATGTAGTTATATATATATGCATGTATGTATGTGCATATATATACATAGTGATACATATATATATATATGTGTCTGTAAGTATGTATTTGTGTATACAAACATGAGCTAAATCCATGGATCTACATACATATATATACGCACAACAAGGTTGACTAAATACACGTGCTTTTCCACCTGTAAAAACAATCATTTCTATTTCCTCCTCTTCTAATCTCATTTATCCTACTATTTATATAATAATAATAATGAGACTTATTGTGTACAGTGCTCAGGTGCACTACGACTCATCATCAAAGGTGCATGTATAGTACATAGAATAATAATAATGTACACATTTCTTCATCTTCTTTTTTTCTTTTTTTGTCTCTCTCTCCCTAACCCCTCTCTCCCTAACTCCTCTCTCCCTCCCTCTCTCTCTCTCTATCTCTCTCCCTCTCCCTCCCTCTCTCCCTCCATCTCCCTCTCTCCCTCTCCCTCCCTCTCTCCCTCCCTCTCTCCCTCCCTCTCTCCCTCCCTCTCTCCCTCCCTCTCTCTCTCCCTCCCTCTCTCTCTCCCTCCCTCTCTCTCTCCCTCCCTCTCTCTCTCCCTCCCTCTCTCTCTCCCTCCCTCCCTCCCTCTCTCCCTCTCCCTCTCCCTCCCTCTCTCGCTCGCTCCCTCTCTCGCTCCCTCTCCCCCTCCCTCTCTCGCTCCCTCTCTCGCTCCCTCTCTCGCTCCCTCTCTCGCTCCCTCTCTCGCTCCCTCTCTCGCTCCCTCTCGCTCCCTCTCTCGCTCCCTCTCGCTCCCTCTCTCGCTCCCTCTCGCTCCCTCTCTCTCCCTCTCGCTCCCTCTCTCTCCCTCTCTCTCCCTCTCTCTCCCTCTCTCTCCCTCTCTCTCCCTCCCTCTCTCTCTCCCCCTCCCTCACTCCCTCGCTTTCTCTCTCTCTCTCTAATTCTGTCTCTCTCACACACACACACACCTTTATTTCTTTCTGTCTCTCTCACACACACACCTTTCTTTCTTTCTCTCTCCCCCGCCAAAATTCTACTTCGCAGCGTCTACTATAATTGTTTCTGATTCAGGCACAAAGCCAACAATATATGGGGGACCGGAGTAAATCAACCTCAGTGCATTACTGGTACTTTATTTTATCGACTCCGTAAGGATGAAAAACAAAGCTAACCTCGGCAGGATTTGAACTCAGAACTTAAATGGCCATAACTCTATGCCACTCTGTCAATCCACCGTCATAATGATAGATACTTACCTAATGTGTTCCGCGAAGAAATCGAAACCTGATCGATGGATTTGCGAAGCTGACATCTTGACTACACACCCATGACTACAGCGATTATGATACGAGATGACTCATGCTTTTCCTATGGCGTAGTACTTCTAGTTTCTTCTGTTGGTGTTGTTGTTGTTGTACGCAGTGGTGTTATTTTTACTGAAGATGCTGTTCTTTTTATTGCTGTTGTTTCTTTTGTTGTTGTTGCAGCTATTGATGTTGTTGTTATCTTTTATGAAATTTAAAGATGCTCATTGATAAAATAATAAGAAAAAAAACACCTCTTCAGTTCCGATTGACATTAAGAGATCTTTAGAAAATTTCCGACAAGAGAAAACGAACGAAGAAATATATATATATATATATATATATATATATATATATATATATATATGAATAAATAATATCTAATATATATATATATATATATATGGGGGGGGGGGTCTGTGTGTTTGTGTAAAAAGTAAATGGAAATAAATACAGACACACACATATATATATGATCGCTTGGAGTCAATTGAAAAAATACATATTTAGGTCAAATACTAAATACGCTGTGAGTAAGCACATTTGTATCGTTGTTGTTATTATTGTCATTGTTATATTTGCATGTGAGTGTATATGCTTTGTGGATCTGAAAACATGTTATTATCATGTCCACAGACATGTACGTACGCAAATATCCATATGTGAACACACAACACACACATACATACATATCCAAACATACACACACAGCTTGGCTGAGTGGTTAGAGAATCGGATTCGCAATTGTGAGGTTTTGAGTTCGATTCAAGTATCGAGCGATGCGTTATGTCCTTGAGCAAGACACTTTATTTTCACGTTGCTCCTTCTGCCTGGAGTTGCGACCGGTAGATAGTATTACCAATTGGAAAGACCAATGTAAACGCTATTGCCTCGGTCTGATTTGACGTGGTGTGGGATCTTGTTGATATATATATATATATATATAGGAAAAGAGTCAGGACCCCGACTGCTGAGCTTCGGCCGTTTCTACAGCTAGTTCCTAACTAGCTGTAGAAACGGTTGGGGTCCTGACTCTCTTCCTATTAACCACTCTGGTGTGTTATGGTCTACGTGGTTCCTTACCGTACTTCGTTATATATATATATATATATATATATGTATCCAGGGAGTGTAACTTGGAGTTACAGTAGGTTCATTTTTCCATTACCATTACAAGGGCCCTGACGAGCCGTGGATAACGGAGTTGGGTCAGATCAATACAGATCGAATCTAGAGCTAATCAGTGGCGAAAAGCGCGTCATCAACCAATAAACGTAATGAAGGAGTAACCAATCGTCCTTGTTATTTTAATTCACTATATATATATATATATATATATATATATATATATATATATATATATATATATGGTGGCTGCCAACTCGTTTTCGAGTACGGCCACTACTTTATATCCATGTAGGAGAACTCCTACCGATGCGCTGAACAAGTGTGATTTTTAGTCCAGCCAGCGACTTGAAAACTCTGGTAAAAACACTACACCTGTAACAATTATTGACAGATAGTGCTGGGCCCATGGTACCATGTGACGACAAGTGCAGAGAGATCTCCAGATATAAACCAATGCCTGTGCCGTGAAGCTTTTATAGTGAGCAAAGGCACTGCACAAAGCCAGTCCCACTCTCTTAACCAAGATGATATTTACCAAAAAGAACAACAAGTCAACATCATTGGATACCATCAGGGTTGCAGGTGTTATATCAGAGTTTTCCTTCTCCTAGAATTCTGCCTTGACAAAGGCTAAGGAGTCATCTCTCCCGGTGATTTTGGATGGCCATTGACTCTTAAGAGCTCCTTTGCCCTTTGACAGGTTTTGTTTTTAGTCCTGCAGGATGTCAAAAGTCACCCTCCTCACAAAGAAACCTTCGTGGGGTTGCCAGTTTAGTCGCCAACGACCCGACCATGAGACAGGTTGTACTGGGATACATGTTACCAGTAGCACCAACTGGTGACCTGACATATATATATATATATACACACCTGCTCAAATCCTTTGCTTTCATCTGTTTGGTGTTGGTAAGCTAGTATGCCAGTTAAGTGGTGGTCTAAATATGATTGAATGATTGACTATCTCCTTCTCTCAAATAGCTGGCCTTGAGCCTGTGCTAGAAAGAAAGTATTATTAGCCAAATAACTAATTCATTCATATTTTGTTTTAGTAACGAGATAGTTATTTAGTTGTCAGGGTTCTCGTGTCCCACATTCAGATAGATTTTCAATGGCACACACACATACACACATATATGCATATATATATATATATATATATATATATATATATATATATATATATATATATATTTAGACGTACAGGCATACACACATATATATATATATATATATATATATTATATATAAACATATCCACAAAATGTAGAACTAATTCTTTTTTTTTTTGTAATCGAATTGTCGAAAAAATTCAATTTCCTCCTGTTGCCATCACCTCCATTTTGATTTTTTCGTTTTTTAGTAAAAGGAAGCGACATTCAATTTGTTATTCATGTGAACGTGTAGAGTTGCATTAAATGAAATAGTTTCTTATAATCAAATGAACAGAATATGAGTTTTTCTCGAATCTTCTACCTAAGACATAATTTATTCAGAATGTTATGCATGGGAAAAACTTTGTTCAACATAGAATTTATATATGCCAAAATTATATTGGAATTATTGACTATACATGTGTGGCACATATAGTTATATAAGGAGTGTATATATTTTTGTCTGTGTGTTTATTTGTGTTTGTCTATAGGCTAAGATGTATATGAATATATACATATATAGGTTAATATCTATATATGAAAACACACACACACATTTATATATATATATATGATATTGACGAACGTGAGAGTGGGTACATATATACAAGCATATATATATATACAAAATTTAGTACAGCATCATCGAAGCTCTGGTTGCAGCCAAGCTAACGAATGCAGTCGGGGTGTGCAGCTAAGCACTCAATAAGGTATATTACCTCATAGTTATAACATTACGTTTAGACAGCTTTGCAAATTGAAGACAGCGACCGATAGGCGAGCCGCAGTGACCAAACCGACGAAAAAAACTGAACTCAGATCAGTATATATATAAATATACATATAG
>OZ024757.1:29142960-29145460 GCA_964016885.1 Eledone cirrhosa | reverse complement strand
CTTCTTTTGGCATAAGGCCAGCAAATACCCAGTGAATTACTGGTATTTATTTTATCGACCCCGTAAGGATGAAAGGCAAAGTTAACCTCAGCGGGATTTGAACTCAGATCATAAAATGGAGGGATTTGCAATAATAATAATAATGGTTATTATTTTTATTATAATTGACGTTGGATTAACAGTATCGGTAGAGGGTCTGACGCCATGCTTTGACGCATAGAGTTACGGCCCTTGCCATTCTGAGTTCAAACTCCGCCGAGGTTTACTTTGCCTTCTCATCCTTACGGGGTCGATAAAATAAAGTACCAGTAATACATTGGAATAATTGCTGGCCTTGTGCCAAAAGTAGAAACAATTATTACTATTACATAGATTTTCTCCAAAATCGTTATCTACTCTTTTGTGTCATGGCTTCATTTAGTCGTTTCTGGTGTTCTGTGAGCTGGATTGTACTTGACTGCTCCTGGACAGACTCTGCAGTGTCTGAGACCTGCTATGTTGTCAGTTCTCATCTAATATAGTTTGGACTAGTCAGATTTGAGTACTCTGTTGACCCCCCAAAAAAGGTACATGGCTTAGTGGTTAGAGCATTGGGCTTGCAATCGAAAGGTTGTGAGTTCAATTCTCGGACAGGGTGATGTGTTGTTTCCTTGAGCAAGACACTTTATTTGACGTTGCTCCCGTTTACTCAGCTGTAGAAATGAGATGATAAGACTGGGGACCCTATCATTAAATTACCTAAGACACCCCCAACGAGATATACCATGATGGAGGCCAGCTAAACATGCATAGGTGTGAGCTGTCATACACACACACACTCTCTTGACCCAGAGCAACAGAAACGAATATGACAATGTTTAGCTAGATAAGAAAATCCATTAATTAAGGTAAAACTTCAAAGTCTAAAGTGTAGAGGAGTTGATGCATCAACTCCTCACTGTACATCAATATATATATGTATCTATATGTCTCTTGCGTTGGGTAGGAGGTCAATTATATGTGCAAACATTAAAAATGCTCCGAAGACTCCAAGCCTAGGTTTGGAAGAAACAATTGTCAGCGAATAAATGTTTTGAACATAGCTTTGATTCTTGTGAATTCTCTCTCTCTCTCTATATATATATATATAGATATATATATAGATAGATATATACAGTATAAGATATATATCAGTGTAAAATATATATCATTACATCTTATGTTTTATCATAATTGCATTACTTTTTCATTTATCTAAATTATTCTTTATGAATTATTCTTAAATCATTCGATAATGGAATATGAGTGTATATGTGCTTAGGTAGCTGTGGGAGGGGATGTTGTGTATATGTGCTTAGGTAGCTGTGGGAGGGGATGTTGTGTATATGTGCTTAGGTAGCTGTGGGAGGGGATGGTGTGTATATGTGCTTAGGTAGCTGTGGGAGGGGATTGTGTGTATATGTGCTTAGGTAGCTGTGGGAGGGGATTGTGTGTATATGTGGCATATATACAAAGTAAAGGAAGTGGAGGTAAACCATGAACATCTATAAATATAGATATAAACACACACATAAAGGTATATATATATATATATATATATATATATATGTATATGCATACATATGAATGCATATATATTTATAGATGCATATACATTTATACATAGATAAACAGAGATAGATATATATACTCATATGTATAAATATGTACACGCACAATATATATATTTATATATACACTCATGCATAGAACATAGTTTGTATGAAATAGTGAATAAATTTGAAAACAGGGTTTGATTACTTTAGCCAACTATGACTCTTTATAATTGTTTCTACATTAGGCACAAGGCCAGCAATTATCCATTGTATTACTGGTACTTTATTTTATCGACCCCGTAAGGATGAAAGGCAAAGTCAACCTCGGCGGGATTTGAACTCAGATCATAAGAGGACGTAACTATGCTGGAAAGCATGGCGTCCGACCCTCTACCGATACTGCCAATCCACTGTCTCTTTATAATATAACCAAACTCTACTACGCCAAGTATCGAGTACTCTGTTCAGTTTCATACTGAATGCATCCTGATATATATATATATATATATATATATATATATATATATATATATATATATATATATCAGGATGCATTCAGTATGGAACTGAACAGAGTACTCAGTACTTGGCGTAGTAGAGTTATGTCCCAAGGCTCTGATACCATCAACACTATAAACACAGAGCTGGCACATCTAAGAACTGACTAACTGCCTGATGAGGTCATAGCCATTCAATGGCTATCATCGAAATATCTATAGCAGTAAATAAAGGATTATGAGTTCATGCAATTGACTTATGTTTCGTCACTATATATATATATATATATATATATATATATATTTCGTTTCTGAATTTGTTTAGCAAGATTCTTTATTTGAAAACGTGTGTTGAAACCAATATTGTTATGCTTTGGGAGGGTCATGTTGCCAATAAGAAACACACGCACCAGTTGCTTTCACTTCAAT
>OZ024757.1:29127960-29130460 GCA_964016885.1 Eledone cirrhosa | reverse complement strand
GTCTGATTTGAACTCGGAACTATGTTTTGTTTTGTTCTTTTGTTCTTCATACGCCGCTGCGCAGTTTTCTTATACTTATTAACTTTTCATAATAATATTAAAGATTGCTTTTCTCGCTCTTCCTCACTCTCGCCCTTTGTCTCTCTTTCTCTCTCTCTCTCACCCTTTCTCTCTCTCCTCTATCTCTTCCTCTTTCTTTCTCTCTCTCTGTCTCTTTCTCCCTCTCTTTCTCCCCCTTCTCTCTGTACAGACACACATATATATATATATATATATATATATATATTATATACATATATATCATACATACATGTGTGTGTGTATGTATATAGATATATATATATATATTTACACACACACACACACACACACACACACACACACACACATACACACACACACACACACACACACACACACACACACACACACAAGTAACCAAAGGCTTTACTCTGTTAATATCATTTACTCCGACGAGACCCTCGGAAGTTACTGGATCATACATGCAATAAATGAACAGATTGGACATATAATTCCCAGAGACATAAAAACCGAAACAGTTCCACCTGTGGGAATCAAACTCACATAGGCCATATGCCGAACGACCGCTCTATCATTACAACAAAGCGAAACTGGGCCACTTAGCAGTTATTTTTAAGACTTATCTATCGGTGTGTGGGTGAATTGTTAGAGAATTGAATTCGCAATCGTGAGGTTGTGAGTTCGATTCCCGGACTAGGCGATGCGTTATGTCCTTGAGCAAGACACTTTATTTCACGTTGCTCCTTCTGCCTGGACTTGCGACCAACAGATAGTATTCGCAATTGGAAAGACCAACGGAAACATTGCTTCCTCGGTCCGATCTGACGAACTACACCCCACTCGCGAAGCGAATGGGGTCTGGGATCTTCTCGATTGACTGTTAATCTATCGGCCAGTAGATGCAAACAAAGAATCAATCGTATCCCAAAGCCTCGAGCAAATTTTGATGTTTTGAAACATCAAAACAATTAGTGTATTTAATTTGAACATCTTCTTGTGACTCTAAACTCCACCAGTTGCAGACTGCGCATCAACATGTGATATCTCTCTCCACAAAGTTCGATCACCAGCAGCAGAGTTCAAAGGACAGTAATCAAGTCTAGTTTATAAGTTGACATAGTCAAGCCATCGTTTTGCCTGCCGGCCTTTGCTTCTCCTACCAGCCAACCTTCCTTCCAGACATAACCTATTCACACCACGAGTTGATATTTTTATATGACCGTATAGTTTGAGTACTCTTGACTTGACAATTGATGTAATTGGTCTAAGTCTGGTAATGTTGAACAGCTCACTGACACAGATACGGTCGCTGAGCCGCTTGCCAGTCATAAGTCTCATGATGTGGTTCTGGAATGTAGAGAGCTTCAGAAGTGACCTTGTCGTCCAATTAACACAGTTAAGACCATATAACACTACTGGTAGGATGTAAGTATCAAAGATCTTAGCTTTCAAATGTTTTGAAAGTATGTAAGGTTAATGGGAGCTGAAAATAGTCGAACGATTTAGGCATATAAAGCCCGAGAGACGTATGTATGTATAAGCGTGACGGGTGTATGTATAAGTGTATGAGTGTATGAGATATATTTGTATCCGTAAGTGTATGCATGTGTGTGTGAGAGAAAGAATGAGTGCAAATATACACGCTGTGTGTTCTGCTACACGTCGGGCTGAGGAGCCCAAACTCACCAAATACCGGTCGCTCTCCGACAGGTTTGCGGTCGTACCCTTGGCAGTGGAGACTTCTGGTGTACTCGGCCCTAGGGCTACCTCCCTATCACCACCATAGGCGCTGAGCTGGCCAGCTGCAGGTGTGAGCCTCGCGAGTTGGAATGGCTCTTTCAGCGCATCTCCTTTACCGGCCTCCGGGGAAACGCTTTCTCCATTCTGTCTGCCAGGGCTGTGGGGAGGCCACCAATATGATTGACTGACTTGTCATTTTATCAGTCAACCTTCTATTTGAAACTATGCCTGATGTGGTAAGTAATGTTTTATTTAAAAGACAAATCTGGTTTGATTAGTCTAAGTTGAAATTTACTGTAGAAATGTTATATTCTCGCAGTGTGTTCTGTTCCTATTCTGATTCACTCTCGTGGATTGTATTCAATTAACGTAAATATCATTATTTTGTCCTGGCGGCTAATAAACGGGCCGAAAAGAAAAACAATTGTTCAAAATTATTTTATATATTTTAGAATCGCATTAATTAATTAAGTTCTGCTGATTTCTTGATATTTTGAAGAAGATTCCATTTTTTTCATTTTTTTTTTTTGTGAATTGCTCTAGCTCAATATTTGATAATTATTTCTAAATTAATGGATATCTTTAATTTAGATGAGTTCATATAGATAAACATATTTATTCTGTGTATAAACCAAGTCTCTTTCAATAGAATTTTCCCAGAAGGTCGTTTTTATGATCAGAATTATTTTACTTAATTCTTTTTCATTAATTAATTTTC
>OZ024757.1:29117960-29122960 GCA_964016885.1 Eledone cirrhosa | reverse complement strand
CCGTTATTTCTTCTTTCTTCTTCTCTCTTTCTTCCTTTTTTTGTCTTTTTATATATTTCTTCCCTAATACATCTATTTACTTGTTTAAATATTTATGTATGTATGTATTTATTTATTTTACTTTTTTCTTGCATCTCATATTCACCCCTTCCTTATATCCCTATCTCACCCCACGTCCTCTTCTTCTTTAAATTTAAGTTTATCCTGTTATTATTTATGGTATATAAATGTTGAGATTTGTTGTAATAAATCACTGCCATTACTGGAATTGAACTATCAAGACCGTTGAGGTATGTCATACATCAATTCATGTATTTTATCTGACGAGAACGTACTGAAAAGACAACACAGTACCTTCGAAATATATATAATAAAACATATATTTTGATTATGTGAATGTCTTCATTTATTAATATTCTGAATAATATATATATATATAATAAATGTAATCTGAGTTTTTCGAATATTAATAATAACATTCGATTCGTTTGCAGTTATGCAAACAAGCCTCAATTGTATAGCCATGTCAATAGAATGAACCCTTCATTCTTGCTCTTGTGTTATCTTGTAATATGATGATCATGATTTATATATGAGTGCACAACATACTATTTGTTTCTCAAACGATATATGCTTCTTTCTCTCTCTATATATATATATAAATGTGTCTGTGTGTGTGTATAAATAAATAGATAGATACGTAGCTATATATATATATATATATATATATATATATATATATATATATATATTATACGAAACACAGATATATAAATAGCTACGTATGTACATCGTGGAAACGACATTGTATTGATAAAAATGGTGGCAATTGTAGGCGACGAGGAAGGTCACTGTGACAGTTAAACAGTTAGATAGCGATACACAATACACAGCAGGAAATGTCGCATAAGCGATAACGAAATATATCTGACATCAACAACAACAACACTACCTACAACATCTAAATTAATACACAGTTCACATAATAGATATTAACAAGAATAAGAACAAAAGCAACAATAATAATTGTTTCTACTTTTGGCACAAGGCCAGAAATTACACCAATGTATTACTGGTACTTTATTTTATCGACCTCGTAAGGATGAAAGGCAAAGATAACCTCGGCGGGATTTGAACTCAGATCATAAAGGGACATAACTATGCTGGAAAGCATGGCGTCCGACCCTCTACCGATATTGCCAATCCACTGATAATAATAACTGTTTCTACTTTTGGCACAAGACCAGTAATTACCCCAGTACATTACTGGTACTTTATTTTATCGACCCCGTAAGGATGAAAAGCAAAGTTATCCTCGGCGATAATGGTTTCTGTATGTTATAAAATGCTCTAGCAACAGAAATACAATCTTTATATATATATATATATATATATATATATATATATACATATATATACATACATGGTGGCTGCGAACTCGTTTTCGAGTACGGCCACTACTTTATATCCATGTAGGAGAAGCCCTACTGATGCGCTGAACGAGTGTGACTTTTTAGTCCAGCCAGCGACTTGAAAACTCTGGTACAAACACTACACTTGTGACAATTATTGACACATAGTGCTGGGCCCATGGTACCTTGTGACGACAAGTGCAGAGATATAAAGCAATGCCTGTGCCGTGAAGCTTTTATAGTGAGCAAAGGCACTGCACAAAGCCAGTCCCACTCTTTTAACCAAGATGATATTTACCAAAAGTCAACATCATTGGATACCATCAGGGTTTTATATCAGAGTTTTCCTTCTCCTAGAATTCTGCCTTGACAAAGGCTAAGGGGTAATCTCTCCCGGTGATTTTGGATGGCCATTGACTCTTAAGAGCTCCTTTGCCCTTTGACAGGTTTTGTTTTTAGTCCTGCAGGATGTCCAAAGTCACCCTCATCACTAAGAAACCTTGGTGGGGTTGCCAGTTTAGTCGCCAACGACCCGACCATGAGACAGGTATATAGACATACATACATATATATATATATACATACATATATATATATATATACATACATATAGTAATGGTTTCTGATTTAGGTAGAAGGCCAATAATTTTGAGAAAGGGAATGTCGATTAAATCTACCACAGTGCATTACTGGTATTTTATTTTATCGACCCCGTTAGTATGAAAGGCAAAGTTAACCTCGGCGGGATTTTAACTCGTAGCGTAAAGGGTCGTAACTCTATGCTACAAAGCATGGCGTCCGACCCTCAGCCGATACTGCCAATCCACCGCCCTAGATGGAAGAAGTTGATAATAATAACAATAACAGTAATAATTATTGTTATAACATTACCGTGATGATGATGATGAGGACGACGACGACGATGGTGATGGTGATGATGGTGACGATGACGATGAAATCATGACGATGATGACGATGACAATCATGGTGATGATGGTGATGATGGTGATGATGATAATGATCACGACGATGACGATGATGACGATGACAATGTCATCGTCATCTTTATCATCATTGTCATCGTCATCTTTATCATCAATGATGATAAAGATGACGATGACAATGATGATAAAGATGACGATGACAATGATGATGACGATGACAATGATAATGCTGACGACGACGACGACGACGATGTCGACGACAATGATGATGGTGATGAAGAAATACAGAAAGAAATTTCAGGAACGGGAAAGAGGCCAAGCTGAAAAAATATTTTAAACCACTTAATATTCTAAATAAAGGACGGCCATGTTGGTTTTGTTTTGTTTTTATTTTTAGTCGAACATTTTCAAAGATGGCGGACGTAATGTTACGTATGATGCGTTGTATTGTTTTAATAGAAGGTTTAGAGAGGTTCTTTGTTTATTTTTGTTTTATTATTTGTTGATTTGCTAATTTCTATTATCTGCTTCACTTCATTTTATCATCAGATGTTAACACATAGCTCCCAGGCAAATAATTCCGTTGTGTCTATGTGTGTACATATATATATATATATATATATATATATATATATATATATATATATATATATATATATATATATGTGTGTGTGTGTGTGTACCTATATATATGTGTGCATATATATATATATATATATATATATATATATAAATGTATGTATGCATATATATATATATATATACATATATATATATATGTGTGTGTATATCTAAATATCTGAGTGTGTATATATATATATATAATACGTGTGTGTGTACATATGTATATATCTGGGTGTATATATATATATATCTGTGTATATATGTGTGTATATATGTATATATATATATATATATATATATATATATATAAACAAAATTAGTTTTCGCTCTAACATATCTACCAATCTACAATAGAATTGTTTATATTTATATATACACACTCATATACATACATAAACTGTATATATATATATATATATATATATATATATATATATTGATAGATATTTATATGTTGCGGTGTGGTTAAGGAACTCGCTTCGTAACCATGTGGTTCTGAGTTCTATTGCACTGTCTGACATCTTGAGCAAGTGTCTTCTATTATAGCCCTAGGTTGACCAATGTTATGTGAGTGGAATCTGGTAGCTCGAAATGATAGAAGCACATCCTGTATACATATATGTGTCTGTGTGCGTTTGTGTGTGTCACTTGACGTGCTCAAACTAGCGACTGAATCTCCCTCAATCGCACCCAGGTCACTCTAGAGTGCTACTGGTAGCAAGTAACCCAGTCGCACTCTAGAGTGCTACTGGTAGCATATAACCCAGTACAACCTGTCGCATGGTCGGGTCGTCGGCTACTAAACCGGCAACCCCACCAAGTTTAGTTGGTGAGGAGAGTGATTTTGGACACCCTGCAGGACAAAAAAACAAAACCTGACAAAGGGCGGAAGAACTCATAAGAGTCAACGGCCATCTAAAAAAAAAAAAGAATCCTGCCAAATCAATGGTGGCAGTAGTTTCAGCTGCACGCATCGAAAGACTGGTGTAGTGGTTCTGAGAACAATGCGACTTTGCAGATGATCAATGCAAATTTGCAATGGAAAGGCGCTCCCGTTCCAGTTAGAAGAGAACTATTGACCTTCAGGAGAAATAGCGACCCCTGATTGTATTCAGCAACCGAAACAAATATGAAGTACACCAAATCCAATGCTCCTAGAGGGGGGGGGGCTGGTTCTTCTTATTTGCGAGTGTAAACTTGGCCAGATTAGATTACGGCCACGTAATACCCTCAGTGCCCCCACCCCTATTTCCAGTGATACCTACCTACACGCAAATTGTAAAAAAATACAATAAATAAAATCGTTAATTTATATATAATAAACAATATAATATATACTATGTATAAATATAAATATTATATATTTTTTATTTTATTATATTTATAATATGTATCATTTGATATTTAATATACTATCATATCATCTCTACTAGCGGGCGGTTGCGCCCACTTTGAGACCCTCTGTGTTAATCGATATCCCCCTCTCCGGAATTAATGGTTGATTGGTAGAGCATCACATAAAATGCCATTGCGATATTTGTTCTGGTTCTTTACATTCTAAGACTTGCCTTTCATTTTACCGAGGTCGATAAAATAAAGTACCAGTAATATACTGGGGGTTTATTTGGAAATCATTATTGATTTACCAAGCAAAACTGTAGTACTAGCCAATACATAGGTTCCTAGAGTAATGTATAAATGTTTATCTATATGTGTATACGTCATGCATGAATGTGTATACATCTGTAACACATATTCTGTAGATATTATATGAGGTACATATGCAAGATATATATATATGTATATATTATATTATATATATATATAATATATATATTGGTGGATTGGCAGTATAGGTAGCGGGTCGGACGCCATGCTTTGACGCATAGAGTTACGGCCCTTGCTATTCTGAGTTCAAATCCCGCGAGGTTAACTTTGCCTTTCATCCTTACGGGGTCGATAAAATAAAGTACCAGTAATGCACTGGGTAATTGCTGGCCTTGTTTATTTAGAAACAATT
>OZ024757.1:29102960-29105460 GCA_964016885.1 Eledone cirrhosa | reverse complement strand
ATGTTTACGTATATATATATATATATATATATAGAGAGAGAGAGAGAGAGAGAGAGAGAGAGAGAGAGAGAGAGAGAGAGAGAGAGAGAGAGAGAAATGGCTTCTACTGGACTAGAACTGTTTCATTCGGAGGAAAACATAAGGCCTTTCCTGATTATTTCCTCCGAATGAAGCAGTTCTAGTCCTGTAGAAGCCTTTCTATATTAAATATTTGTACTCTGCTATGTATTGAGTACCTTACTTACGTTATGCTGAAAAATTCGTTATAACGGAATTCTACCTGTACACCTTTCCAATACACTGGTGCCGCCATTTAACAACCGTGGTCCGAAAATATAAGCAGTAGGGTCGGTGTCAAGCTAACAAGAGCTAGATAGGATTATTACTGACTAATTCTTTTATTATTAAAGTACCAGGCCAGTGGTCACAGAAGAGAGGGGAGGGTGATTGGCCTTTGGGTCTAGGGCATGGGATCAAAAGGGCTGCGCCCCTCAAACAAGACCACAAAAGCATTCCCACCGACAATGGCTATTGACACCTGTTGCAACAGCCACCCAACCTCGCGGAGCTCCTTCCTCAGACTGGATAAATAGATGGCTACTGGCTACCACTATATAAGAGCTTCGGTACGATGAACCGAAGTATTCAGTGCTCAGCGATTTAGCACTCACCTGCTGACGTTCAGAAATTGGAACAATCAATCAATCGAAAACCATAAGATCAAACAGACATAGACATGTAGAGAACCAAACCAAGTCGAGACACGAGATAGATTTGGTTGCTGAATAGTGTACGAAATGTTGTTTGTTTGTTTGGCTTTTATTTTAGTTTTTTTTAGTTTTATTTATGGGGGGTTTTTTTAGGGGGTTTTTTTTCTCTTTTGATATATTTTGATTTTTACGTATATGTTTTATTTTTATTTGTTTTGTTTTGTTTTGAATTTTTTTTTACTTCACTTTTTCTCTTTTTTTGTTCTGTAATTCATTCTGACAATGTCAGCTGAAAGAAAATTCGACAAATTGAGAGAAAACATTTGAAAATAGCTCTATCTGATAAATTCTCGTAACACGTCAATTTTTCTTGCGTGAGGATATAGTGAAAATACAATTGAAAGCAACAACCAGCATGGCAGACAATTAGTTTTCTCGTTTATTTTACAACCATTTTCTCTCTCGTTTTCGCACATAAAACATTTGCAGAAATAGGAGTGGGCGGGCCATATCATTGTTATTGTTGTTGTTATTATTTTGGAGGGATGTAGTGTTGCTATTTTGGGGGGTGGGGGAGGAGTTGCTTTGCTTTTTGTTTGTTTCTTTCTTTTTTGTAGGATTCTTTTTCATTATTTTGTTGTTGTAGTAGTAGTAGTAGTAGTAGTAGTAAGAGAACGAAGTAGAAGTTCACTATTATTTCATTGGAAATCTTGTCCCTTGAGACATAGTTAAAGATTTAAAGAAAATCTCTACATAAAAAAAAATATTATAGGAAGATAGAAATTTTGTTTTTAAAACAAAGAAGAAAATAATTTAAAAATAAATTCGACATTTAAAATAACAAAATAACATAAAAATATCTAAAAAAAAAAACAAGAAATTTATTCAAAACGCCTCGAAAATAAAAGACGAGAAATTCTGGATGTGGAAAGATCAAAAATCATGTGTGATAGTCATTGATTCGTTTCGTGATGTGATTTCTTCCTTATAATTTTTTCTCGCAGATTTTCTGACACCTGCGAGAATGCCAATAACCACCATTTTGTATTTTTTGTTTGTTTATCTATTTATTTATTTATTTGTTTGTTTCAATGTTGTTGTTTTATTTTTGTTGTTTACTTTTATAATGAAAATGGTGGAGAAGAGTTGTTTTTTTTATTTTCTTTATTTTTTGTTTTGATATTTCAAATTATGAATATTCAAAAAACAAAAAATACAACGAAGGGATTTATTTCACATCTCGTTTTTTCTCTCTTTTTCTCGCCTATTCCCTTTACCGAGCTAACAATCTTGCCATAAGCTTCTTTGTGGTCTCTTAACCTTCTATAATAGGCAAAGGCAGTAAAATGCCACTTGAAATTACATCCTACTCTGTTATCAAGAGGACATACTGGATAAAGAAATGCTACATTACACTAAGCATGGAAAAAAAGACAGGAAAAGGAAACTGTTATGGTTTGAACATCTTCGGTAAAAACATTTATTAGATCAGATTTGACATAGGGCTAAACAATAACAGCAACAACAACCAGTGAGAAGCCGACACGTTGTCCATATAAATGATTGAATTCAGAATAATCTCTCGCTCTGATCGATCGATAAGATCCCAGGCCTCATTCGCTTGCCGAGTGGGGTGGACCTTTTCCTTTTCTTTCCCTGTTTTCTTCCATTTCTTTCTCAGTTTTTCTTTATATTATTTCACGTTTTTTATACTTATAACTCTTTGGTTCATTTTCTTATTCTATATATCTTTCTTTCCCTCTCCCTCTGGAAGAAATCGGCTGTGTTCA
>OZ024757.1:29085460-29087960 GCA_964016885.1 Eledone cirrhosa | reverse complement strand
TTTTATCGACCCCCGTAAGGATGAATGGCAAAGTTAAACCTCGGCGGGATTTTGAACTCAGATCATAAAGAGCCGCAACTCTTTGCTGCAAAGCATTGCGTCCCGAGCCTCTACTGATACTGCCAATCCACCGCCCGATGACGATAATAATAATGTATTATCATCATCACCATCACCATCATAATCCTTCCTTCTAATCCTGCCACTCTTTCACTGGAATCCCTTTCATTATCTTTTAAGGAAAAGCTTAACAAACGATGCTACAGCAGATGTTAATGCCGTCCGTTGGACAAATTCCATTTCCATCATTGACAGATTAGCTGAATAGCATTATGGAAGGGAGTGGGAAACGGTGTCTAGAAGGAGAGGGTGGAGGGGGTTGGGAGGAGGGAGGAGAAGTAGAGGATGGAAAAGATTCGAGAAGGGCAGTTGAAGAAAATGAACGTGTGAGTGTGTAGAGAAGGAAACCAAGGAGGAGAAGAAGAAGAAGAAGAAGGATGAAAAAGGAAAAAAGAAGAAAAAAAGAAGGATGAGAAGGAGAAAAGAAGAAAAGAAGTAAAAGAAAAACAAGAAGGAGAAGAGGAAGATGAAGAAGGATGAGATAGAAAAGAGAAGAAAAGAAAGATGAGAAGGAGAAAAGAAGAAAACAAGGATGAGTGGGAGGTGAAGAAGAAAAAACAAGGATGAGGAGAGGAGGAAGAAGAAAAAACAAGGATGAGAAGTAGAAGAAGTAAAAAGGCAAAGAAGAAGAAGGATAAGAAGAAGCAGAAGAAGAACGATCCAAAGAGAACGAGGACAGAAGATGGTGTGATATGAATTAACACAAGGAAGAAAATAAAGGAAATAATACACAGAGAGAAGAAGAAGCAGAAATAATACACAGAGAAGAAAGGAAACGAAGAAATATTTAAAATGGCTACGGTAACACATCAATGAAGGTGCCATATTAAAATGACATTTCTCCTATTCTTACACTTTCACAACGTACTAACAAAAACACCATAAACAACACAGACACAAATTGATGCTTCAGAGTAGGATTTTTATATTTAACAGGCAAAGCTTCCGGCCTACCAGTTCTCGCCACTATCACTTTTTCACCTTCTTCACTGAAGATTCTGTTTTTCTGTTGTAATTCATTTTAGTTTTTTCTCTCTCTCGTACTCTCTCTTCTTCTCTTACTTTCTCTCTCTGTCCTCTCTCTCTTTTTTTCTCTCTCCTATATATATATATTTATACGTAATATTCAGGCATATATGGCTATGTATGTGTATATATATATATATGTATGTAATATTCAGCCCATATATGGCTATGTATCTATGTATATATATATATATATATATACATATATATATATACATATATATATATATATAGCATAACTAATATTTAACCATATATGGCTATGTATGTGTATATGTACATATATGAATATATATATATAATATATACATATATACATATGTGTGTATGTACGCATATTGAATATGTATGTACGTAGTATATATATATATATATATATATATATATATATATATATATATATATGCTTGTATATACTTATGTATATATATCGGTACACTTACATCCTCGCTCAAATATTCATCTTTCAGCGTTATGACCTTCCGTTGTATGTTGGATAAAAGATGGCGCTCGTGAATATTTTACATCAGACTGACACTTGATATATTCAGTCAGTTCTATCGATAATAGTATCACATTTGCATAGCGGAAATAATTAGTTTGTGATTGTCTTCTTCTCTCTAACTCAGCTTTCAATCTCTGTCTTCACCTCTCTTTCTCTCTCATACTCTCTCTCTCTTTCTCTCTCTCTCTCTCATACTCTCTCTCTCTCTTTGGTACAGGGCCAGCAATTATTTCAGTGCATTACTGGTACTTTATTTTATCATACCAGTAATACACTGAGTTAATTGCGGACCTTGTGCCAAAAGTAGAAACAATTATTAGTTTGGATTAGCAGTATCGGTAGAGGATCGGACGCCATGCTTTGCAGCAAAGAGTTACGGCCCTTTATGGTCTGAGTTCAAATCTCGCCGAGGTTAACTTTTCCTTTCATCCTTACAGGGTCGATAAAATAAAGTACCAGTAATTACTACTGGAGTATTTGCTGGCCTTGTGCCAAAAGTAGAAACAATTATTAGTTTGGTAGCTGTTATTGTTATTGTTCGTGTTATTGTTGTTATTGTCTATTGTTTTCTTTTCAATACTGTTGTTGTTGTTGTTATCGTTGTTGTTGTTGATAATGATGATGATGATGATGATTGGATTATGTTGCTGTTACTGTTACTTCGTTAATATTATCGGTGTTATATTTGTTACTGTTGTTGTAGTTGCTGTTGTAGTAATTGCTATTGTTGTTGTGGTTGCTTTTGTAGTTATTGTTGTTGTGGTTGCTGGTGTAGTTATTGTTGCTGTTGTAGTTAGTGTTGTTATTACCATTAACGTTGTAAGTTCTGGCGTTGTGGCGTCGGTGGTG
>OZ024757.1:29017807-29065307 GCA_964016885.1 Eledone cirrhosa | reverse complement strand
ATAACTATATAACGTATAGACACTAATAGGGACTTTGTACGAAGTCAGCCAAAATGAATATGTGTGTATGTGCGCATGTGTGTTATGCGTAACTATACTAGATATAGACATCTCTCTCTCTCTCTCTCTCACTTCTTCATGTGACGCTAAACTCCGCCAGTTGCAGACTGCGCATTAACATGTGATATCTCTCTCCACAAAGTTCGATCACCAACAGCAGAGTTCAAAGAGCAAAGATCAAGTCCAGTCCATAAGTTGACGTTGTCAAGCCATCGTTTTGGCTGCCGGGCTCTGCTTCTCTTATCAGCCAACCTTCCTTCCAGGCATAACTTACTCACACCATGAGTTGATCTTTTTATATGGCCGTACAGTTTGAATATTCTTGACTTACACACACATATATATATATATATATATATATATATATATATATATATATATATATATATATAATGTAGGAGGTGAGTTTTATTGTAGTACAATAAAGCAATGCAGATATCGGATAAGAAGCACTCTACAGTTTGTGGGACTGGAGTATGCATAATATAAGATCAAAAGATGGTTAAATATATGGAACTCCTTTAACCATCTTTTGATCTTATATTATATATATATATATATATACATAGGAGAAAGTATGACTCCGACGGCAGAACTCAAGCCGTTTCGACGGTTATTTCTGCCGTCAGGGTCATACTTTCTCCTATTACCCACTCTATTAGCCTAAGTATTGAGTACTCTGGTGCGTTATGGTCCATCTGGTTCCTTACCACAACTCCTTCGTTATATATATATACATATATATGAATGACGCATGACAAATTTAATTTACGATACATTAGTGCAGTACTGCCAATCCCGTTGTTGTGGCATCGAATAAACACTAAACTGTTAAGAAGAAAGTTTGAAAATGCCTTAATATATTAAAAAGCACATTCGTGTGTCTGTGTGTTATGTGTATACTAGATATAAACACTAATTTCCCTCTTTAAACTATCTCACATACACACGTTTTCACGCATTCCTATGTATAGGTGTTGTAGTTATGAAGCATCTGTAACTACATACTGTATGTTCAAATATATTCGAAGTACTGTCAATCCCGTTGTGGTTTCCAATAAACATTAAACTGTTAACCAAAAAGTCTGAAAATGTTTTAATATAATCAAAAGCATACTTGTGTGTCTGTGTATTATGCATAACTATACTAGATATAAACACGGATCTCCCTTTCTCACACAAACACACCTTTTGTATAAGAATGGCGTAATGACAGGAGTTGTATTTATGAAGCATCTGTAACTACATATTGTATGTTCAAATATTCGAAGTTGAAATCAACGTTAGTTCAATGAGATATGAACTTTTGTAAGTAACATGGAACCCATATGTAACCGGTCGACTTGCTCACAAGGACGACCAAATAAAACACATAAATGTGTGTGTGTCTGTGTGTTATATATAACTATACTAGATATAGAAGTCAACAGGAAGACTGTACATGGCCAATTGTAAGTTCGAATCAACTATAAACCAATGAGGAGTTTTGAAAAACTTTAAATAAAACACATAGATGTGTGTGTGTGTCTGTGTGTTATATATAACTATACTAGATATAGACGTCAACAGGAAGACTGTACATGGCCAATTGTAAGTTCGAATCAACTATAAACCAATGAGGAGTTTTGAAAAACTTTAAATAAAACACATAGATGTGTGTGTGTGTCTGTGTGTTATATATAACTATACTAGATATAGACGTCAACAGGAAGACTGTACATGGCCAATTGTAAGTTCGAATCAACTATAAACCAATGAGGAGTTTTGAAAAACTTTAAATAAAACACATAAATGTGTGTGTGTCTGTGTGTTATATATTACTATATTAGATATAGACGTCAACAGGAAGACTGTACATGGCCAATTGTAAGTTCGAATCAACTATAAACCAATGAGGAATTTTGAAAAACTTTAAATAAAATACATAAATGTGTGTGTGTGTGTGTGTGTGTTATGTATATAAGATATGGGAACCACCCTACGTTGTCGGTCGACTTGCTCGAAATAGTAGCCAAAGAGCGCCTTCGCGCATGCGCAGTACGGTCCGATCTTCGCGCATGCGCACTACGGTCCGACCTTAGCGCATGCGCATTTTTCACCCGATACAAAAAGTAGGTTTATAAATATTAATTTTCACTATATTTTTAAGGTGGTCTCGTTGGCCGAGTGGTACGGTGCGTTGAGTCTGCTGAGATACTGGTCGGGGGTCGATCCCGGCCAACGTCTACACATAGGGGGTCTTATTAAACTTTTTCAGTTTTTCTCTAAGAGATAAAATAAAAACTGAAAAAGTTTAATAAGACCCCCTATGTGTAGACGTTGGCCGGGATCGACCCCCGACCAGTATCTCAGCAGACTCAACGCACCGTACCACTCGGCCAACGAGACCACCTTAAAAATATAGTGAAAATTAATATTTATAAACCTACTTTTTGTATCGGGTTAAAAATGCGCATGCGCTAAGGTCGGACCGTAGTGCGCATGCGCGAAGATCGGACCGTACTGCGCATGCGCGAAGGCGCTCTTTGGCTACTATTTCGAGCAAGTCAACCGACAACGTAGGGTGGTTCCCATATCTTATATACATAACACACACACACACACACACACATTTATGTATTTTATTTAAAGTTTTTCAAAATTCCTCATTGGTTTATAGTTGATTCGAACTTACAATTGGCCATGTACAGTCTTCCTGTTGACGTCTATATCTAGTATAGTTATATATAATACACACACACATTTATGTGTTTTATTTGGTCGTACTTGTGAGCAAGTCGACCGGTTACATATGGGTTCCATGTTACTTACACAAGTTCATATCTCATTGAACTAATGTTGATTTCAACTTCGAATATTTGAACATACAATATGTAGTTACAGATGCTACATAAATACAACTCCTGTCATTGCGCCATTCCTATACAAAGGCTGTGTTTGTGTGAGATAGGGAGATCCGTGTTCATATCTAGTATATGTGTATATATATATATATTCCTTAACCAGGGAGAAATGTCCTCGGACTCTGGCAATATTGATAAGGAGAGAGTGTATCCATACTTGGCAAGTCTTTCAAGTTAACATGGTATATAAAAGGCAGTAAGAGGTGACGCTCACTGTTGCCGAGTACTTGTCACTCCTACGAACGACACTGTCAGTTAGCCTTCTACAGCGAGGGGAGAAGGCCGTCGTTTTTTCTATCGCATACATTTGTTATTCTTTAGATGTCGATATACAAGAGAAAGAAAAAATTGAGAGCTTCAGTCTTTTAAAAGTAACATTTATTACGTTACAGGAAAACCTTGAATTAACGATAGTTTGTGACACTAAACATGGAAACAATACGAACAATTTTGAGACCAGCTAATTACTATGAGAAGGACAAATGTATGTATTTTCAACGCCAAGACATTTCTAAAGAAAAGTGAAATGAGAAATTGATTGAAATGGAATAATTATTGAGACACCTTATAATATTTTTCGGGATAAGTCTTTCAAGTTAACATGGTATATAAAAGGCAGTAAGAGGTGACGCTCACTGTTGCCGAGTACTTGTCACTCCTACGAACGACACTGTCAGTTAGCCTTCTACAGCGAGGGGAGAAGGCCGTCGTTTTTTCTATCACATACATTTGTTATTCTTTAGATGTCGATATACAAGAGAAAGAAAAAATTGAGAGCTTCAGTCTTTTAAAAGTAACATTTATTACGTTACAGGAAAACCTTGAATTAACGATAGTTTGTGACACTAAACATGGAAACAATACGAACAATTTTGAGACAAGCTAATTACTATGAGAAGGACAAATGTATGTATTTTCAACGCCAAGACATTTCTAAAGAAAAGTGAAATGAGAAATTGATTGAAATGGAATAATTATTGAGACACCTTATAATATTTTTCGGGATATGTCTTACCTTATTTTGAAGATATGTTTCGGGAAAGAGTTAATAAGCAGCTATATATATATACATGGCTTGTATATATAATTTAATTATTATATTCGTACAACGAAGTTATAAAAAGGAAGCATGTTTTGGTATTGAATGTTGAGCAAATAACGAGCTTCTTATACCCTCACAGAAGAATTGTGAATATCTATGAATATGAATTGAAAGATGGCTAACCATGTTGAAGCAAAACAGCGAGACGGATAATAGAAATAATAAAACATTCTTTTTCCTAGCTAAATGCTGAAAAATCTAAAACTCTAGATGAATGTGTGATACCACTGAGAATATTGTTTTGGGCCATGGTCAACCGACATCCGAAAAAACGGTGAGGCTCTTGAAGCAACCCAGAGAAGAAGAAAACAGAAGACACTAGAATTATTTAGGGATCTATCTTGTGAAGGAAGATGAAAAACTTTTGTAAATTTAGAGGAGACGGGATAAAAATATGAAGATTATTTAAATATTAGTACACTATTCCATATAAATGCCAAGACTTGAAAATATCAATATTAGTTCACTATACCAGGGAGAAACACTTAGAATTACAACTTTGGAGGAGATTAATCAAACGAGTGACATGATAGAAATATTAAAAATAATGAAAGGACTTCAAAATACAGAATTGGAGAAGAAAATGTAAATATAAGAGATGACCATTGTACTATGTATAACATAACAATGCTCCTTATATTTATCTTAGGTATATAGAGGATGTTCCGATGTCCACTGTTTGTAAAATAATGCAATAAGGAAACGCCATCATCCAGTAAACCTTAGTAATAATCTAACGTCTCAGCCGCCATTTACAGTAGAAAATAGTAAGAAAAGTAAGTCACACTCAACATTTAATGCTGTTAAAACAAACAATAAAAATATTGTTACTAAATAATTATAATTTATTTCAAATTTGTATCATATATATATATATATAGACTGTTTGTGTGTCTTTGCTTGGCAAATATCAAGTTATTGACGGGGAGAAGCCGATTAATTAAATTGAACCCATATTATGACTGGTACTCTAATTTCTGCTCTAAAATTATAAAATTTTAAATTAATATCGACAGGATTTACACCGAGAACACAAAGGTCGTGTAATATCATTTAAAAATTAGAAATTGAGTTATAAATATAAATGTGTGTTCAGGGCTTAAATGTGCAGTGTGTAATGGGGTTATTGATACTAAGTAACATAAAATGTCATTAGTTCAATATTTAGCTGGGGATATAGAATTTCCTTAAATTATTTCTTGTACCAGTAGCGAACTGGAATCGAAACCATTGTTGTTCGGACGAAAGAAATATATAAGCTTAGCGCAATCTAGTTGGAGTTACGGGACATTACTGCAAAGCACATCACTGTAGGTTCCAATCTTACATTGATAAATATTTAAAAGTGACATTTAACAATTTATTTGTAAGTCGCACACAGGATTTAGGTATGACAGATTTGAAATTAGTGAACATTATTGCAGACGAAGTCATTGTAGGTTCAAATCAACACTAGGGCATTAAGAAATAAAATGAATATTTACTTCATGAAAGCCCCTGAATTATGAAAGACAAAGTCGACCCTTTCTAATAACAGCAACACTAAGAAAGGCATGAACGCCACCACTTCAATTAATCTTCCAAAATAAAAAGTAAGTTTATAAATATTAATTTTTAATATTATTTTGAAGCTGTCTCTGTAGCGAGAGACGGTGGATATCCTGGTCTGGGTTTCAATCTTGACCAGGATCTATATAAAATAAGGGGGTTTTACTAATTTTTTGCAGCTTTTTGGGATCAGATTCAAGAACTCAGCGTCAAGTGTATCGTTCCAAACTCAATACGGTAATATATGTTCTTTTTATCATCTTAGTCTTTTATTTATAAATGTTTATGTATGTACGTGTGTAGATACGTGTACGAATGTGTACCTGTGTAAGCTTGTGTGTACATAAGTATTTATAATAATTGTTTCTACTTTAGGCACAAGGCCAGAAATTACCCAGTGCATTACTGGTACTTTATTTTATCGACCCCGTAAGGATGAAAGGCAAAGTCAACCTCGGCGGGATTTGAACTCGGATCGTAAAGGGACGTAACTATGCTGGAAAGCATGGCGTCCGACCCTCTACCGATATTGCAATGTTGTCCCGCTCACTTTATCATTACAACTACTACTATTAATAATTTTAACACTATTATTATTATTATTTTCACACGCCTCTTATCCTCAACACTTGCTATGGCTTTCCCTCTTACATGTGAGATACACGGTTTGTTTACTAATCAACATTTACTCGAAGATGTAGTGATGCGTGACGAGACATCGGGCGGAATCCTGAGTGTTAACTTGAGGACACCGTACAGCTGTGCACCCGTATATATATATATATATATATATATATGTGTTTATTCCGGGTTCAATCGGCGGTAACCACAATAAGTAACGTACTCATTACATAGCAGAGTATAAATACTTAATAAATAATATTTAATATAGAAATGGCTTCTACAGGACTAGAACTGTTTCATTCGGAAGAAATCACCAGGAAAGCCCCTGATTTCTTCCGAAAGAAACAGTTCTAGTCCTGCAGAAGCCATATGTATGTATGCATGTATGTATATAAATGTGTGTGTGTGTGTTCATAAGCCCAACTGTCTATGATGATAAGGTCCCCCTATCTTTGTATATATATATTCCGATGTCTATTTCCACATGGCATCTGTGGTACTCGATGTTGTCACCACCTGCTTTACGTAGCATCTTAACTATCTAATATTTATTCAGAGAGGTTCTCCCTTCATATCACAAATATTCCTTTCTGACTCGTTGAAAACTTGTCTTGCATCATCGAGTAAAGAATCAACCCCAGTACTACACTGGTACTTCTTTCTAACTACCTCAAATGGTACAATAGCGAAACCCAAACTTTAATGTACCTATATAAGTCATACCTGTTCTGTATGTGTGTATGTACATATATGTGTATGTAAGTGTACGTGGCGTTGCAAGTTCGGTTTTCGTAAGTGTCTCTGTGAAAATTCTCACATGAGCAAGTATGTGTCCTGATGGTTAGTCAATCGTTATTATGATGGTATATGGTATGTGTTTTTAATATATATGTATGTATATTTACATAGAAGTGAGTAAATATGTATGTGTATATATATATATATATATATCGACATTCGTCAAATCGGAGCGAGGAAACAATATCTCCATTGGTCTTTCCAATTGCTAATACTATTTATCGGTCGAAACTCCAGGTAAAAGTAAATATATATATGTATATATGAAAATATAATAGGAAGAGGTGAGTATTATAACTTTTATAAGAAATAAATATCTAAAGACGAGTGAAAACTTTCATCAACGAAATCTTAATGTACACCAACGAAAATATATGTCTACAGAATACAGATTAGTAAAATAAAGTTAGAGCAAATAAATGAGAGGTCACTTAACGTTACATATTTAGTTTTATTTATATCGTGAAAAATGTTGATCTTCAGATATTAAATTGTGGGTGTCTTTGTCTTTACGTGTTTGTTGGAAATCCTTTTTTTAATGTTTGTCTTTCTTTAAACATTGTCTTTTTTTTAAAAACTAATTTAAGGTTATTCGTACCTCATCTCTGTGGTCTCTTTTGATGTAGTCTATCTGTCCTGTGTATTGGTTTTATTTTAAAAGTGATCCATTGGAATATCAGATATTAAATGAAATGTAACGTAAAAGACACACCTTATGTTTATTCCAGGTATTTAGGGAGATGTCCAGATGTCGACTGACAACAAAATAATACAATAAGGAAATGCCATCATCCAGTAAAACTTGGTAATAATCCAGTCTCGTCAGAGTCGCCGTTTACAGTAAATAATGTTAAGAACAAACAAAAACAAGAGAACTATTCAGCAGTTAATGAAGTGAAGACATAAAATAAAAAAAAACATTACTGAATAAAATAAATTTGTTACTTTCATTAAATTGTTTTTTTACTTTCTTTTATAAAACACACTTATTAATATAAATTAAGCATAGCAATGTAGGTTCAAATCTTAACTTATATGTATATATATAGGAATCACGTTTACCAATTAACGGGTACGACGGACTAAGCTGGAATGACGTATGACATTATTGCAGACGGAGTCGTTGTAGGTTCAAATCAAGCCTAGAGCAATGAGAAATAAAGTCTAGATTTACTTTATGAATTCCCTTCGGTGGATGAATTCAAGGACGTCCCGACAAAGCCATGAACATCAAGTTTTCAACCGAAAAAAATGTAATTTTATAAATATTAATTGTCACAACGAATTTGTACAGTCCCTATAATTTGCACACACGCAACATTTTTGCATCAATTTTTGCGTTTAAGTCAGGCAAGAGTTATGTTTCTTGGCAAAAATTTCAAGTTTGTTTACAAAAAAAATCCTTTTGTTTAAAAAAGTTCGCCTGAATTTTGACCAAAATTTTTCAATCTTTTCAGTTCCGGTTTCTGTATTTTTCATAAAAACAACAATAAATTTGCTAGAAATAGCAGCAAAGCAACGCATATATATGTATACACACATAAATATATATGTTTATTTATTTATTATGAGTACGAATTAAAGTTAAAGGAAAGAATCGCTGCTTCAACTTGTTACGGGATCGTCTGAAACAATAGTTTATTTGAATTACTTCCGAACAAAATGTCGTTTCATAAATATTAATTTTCAGAACGGATTCGTACATTCTCTCTGGCCCAGTGGTATGTATTAGAGACGGTGAAATCCTGGTTTAGGGTTCTATCTCTTTCAGGTTCTACACTATGGGTATTATTAATTTTAGTTTACCTCTTCTAAAATAAAAAACCATTAAAAAGTAAGTTTATAAATATTAATTTCGTAACCGTCTCCATGGCCTACTGGAAAATATTAGAGACAGTGGTGATACTGGTTATGGGTTCAATCACTGTCAGGTTGTACAGAAATTTTGTTTTTATAAAAAATTGAAAAAGTAGGTTTATAAATATAAATGTTCAGTAAGTTTTTATAACAGTTTCCGTGGACTAGTGGTACGTATTAGGGGTGGTGGAGATCCTAGTCTGCGGTTCGATATTAATCAAATTCCTGCAATCGCTATTTTTATTTCATTTTATGAAAAATTTAAAAAAATTAAATTTCTCGAGAGATTCCTGACTGAGATTATTATATATATATGTGTGTGTGTGTTAGATTTGATCCTGTAATGTTGTGTTCAGCAATAATGGTTTTCAATTCTATCTTCCCTCCATCCTTGGCGTATATATATAAATGTATATATATGATTTCAACGTACAACGACAATATATACATCATTTTTTGTTTGATAATAATTAGATAAAACTAATTCTACAACCTCTGATGTACATTGAAACCACGACTATAAAATATAACAACAACCACGACACAACAGTTTTGATTAACTATAATTTAATTACATTATTGCTAGAGATTGATCCCTAATATTTTATCTCACTCCTTAACCAGAGAGAAAATGTCCCCGGACTCGGACAATATTGATAAGGTGGGAGTGTATCCATACTTGGCAAGTCTTTCAAGTTAACATCGTATATAAAAGGCAGTAAGAGGTAACCATCACTAAACATGTGACGTTCACTCTTGTCGAGTACTTGTCAATCCTACGAACGACACCGTCAGTTAGCCTTCTAGAGCGATGGAAGAAGGTCGTTGTGTTTATCTCCTACCACATAACACATACATTTGTCATTGTTTAGATATCAATATACAAGAGAAAGAAAAAATTGAGAGCTTCAGTCTTTTAAAAGTAGCATTTATTACGTTAGAGCAAAATCTTGAATTAACGATAGTTTGTGACACTAAACATGGAAACAATACGAACAATTTTGAGACAAGCTAATTACTATGAGAAGGACAAATGTATGTATCTTCAACGCCAAGACATTTTAAAGAAAACTGAAATGAGAAAGTGATTGAAATGGAATAATTATTGAGACACCTTATAATATTTTTCGAGATATGTCTTACCTTATTTTGAAGAAAGAAATGTTTAGGGAAAGAGTTAATAAGCAGATATATATATATCTGCTTATTAACTCTTTCCCTACACACGATTTCAGATAAAGAATCTTGCTAAACAAATTCAGAAACGAAATATATATATATATATATATATATATATAGATATATATATATATATATATATATAGATATATATACATGGCTTGTATATATACTTTAATTATTATATTCGTACAACGAAGTTATGAATAGGAAGCATGTTTTGGTATCGAATGTTGAGCGAATAACGAGCTTCTTATACTTATCACAGAAGAATTGTGAATATCTATGAATATGAATTGAAAGATGGCTAACCATGTTGAAGCAAAACAGCGAGACGGATAATAGAAATAATAAAACATTCTTTTTCCTAACTAAATGCTGAAAAATCTAAAACTCTACATGAATATGTGATACCACTGAGAATATTGTTTTGGGCCATGGTCAACCGACATCCGAAAAAATGGTGAGGCTCTTGAAGCAACCCAGATAAGAAGAAAACAGAAAACACTATAATTATTTAAAGATCTATCTTGTGAAAGAAATGAGAAGCTTTTGTAAATTTAGAGGAGATAAGTCTTAGGTGAGACAGGATAAAAATATGAAGACTATTTAAATATTAGTACACTATTCCATATAAATGCCAAGACTTGAAAATATCAACATTAGTTCACTATACCAAGGACAAACACTTAGAATTACAACTTTGGAGGAGATTAATCAAACGAGTGACATGATAGAAATATTTAAAATAATGAAAGGACTTCAAAATACAGAATTAGGGAAGAAAATGAAAATTAATATATATATAAACCTACTTTCTATTTTCGAAGCTTAATTGACGTGGTGGCGTTCATACCTTTCTCAGTCTTATTAATACCGCAAAAGTGTCGACATATCTTTTACTATTCTGTAGTTTTCAGAAAATATATCTGACTTTTATTTTTATCTCTTTAGGTTTGATTTGATGCTACAACCACCTGATTTGCAGTGATGTCCTTCAACTGTTATACCTCAGTGTATAAATGGTGGCTTGGGTTGATGGTTTCTAAACAGATAGCTCTTTAAACTTGTGTTGTGTATGCAATAATCGTATCAGCAAATGATGATGGGACCATGTTGAAGCACTCAATGTCATGTGCATCCTTCCAAATTCGATATGGTAAGCTATGTTCTTTTTATCTTCGGCTTTTATTTATAAACGTTTATGTACGTACGTGTCTAGATAAGCGTACGTATGTATACCTGTTTAAGCTTGTGTGTATATAAGTATTTATAATAATTGTTTCTAAGTTTGGCACAAGGCCAGCAATTACCCAGTGCATTACTGGTACTTTATTTTATCGACCCTGTAAGGATGAAAGGCAAAGTTAACCTCGGCGGGATTTGAACTCAGAATGTCAAGGGCCGTAACTCTATACGTCAAAGAATGGCGTCCGACCCTCTGCCAATCCACCGCCCTCCAAACAACATTATTATAAGTATTTATAATGTTGTCCTCCTCACTTTATTGTGACAACTACTACTATTAATAATTAAAACAATATTATTATTATTAATTCCACACGTCTCTTATCCTCAACACTTGCTATGGCTTTCCCTCTTACATGTGAGATACACGGTTTGTTTACTAATCAACATTTAATGGCAGGTGTAGAGATGTGTGACGGGACATCTGGCGGAATCCTTAGTGGCGACATGAGAACTCCGTACACCTGTGCACCCGTATATATTTAAATATATCTGTGTGTTCATAAGCCCAAATGTCTATGATTATAAGGTAACCGTATGTGTGTTATGTCCATTTCCACATGGCATCTCTGGTCTTCGATGATGTCGCCGCCTGCTTTACATAGCCTCTGAATTATGTAATATTTATTCAGAGAGGTTCTCCCGTCATATCGCAAATATTCCTTTCTGACTCATGGAATACTTGTCTAGCATTATCGAGTGAAAGATATAAAGGATATCTCTGATGTGTCTATGTATGTATGTAGGGACCTATAACTTGAGGGAGTTGTAGAGGTCCCGCATTGACATTCGGGGTGTTCGGGGCATTTTGTATAAGGTGACAGATCCGATCTCTACCCCAGATAGGTTATGTTTTCCAGAGACGGATATAGAGCGAGAGAAAGGAATTAAGAAAGAGATATAGAAGAAGAATTGACCCCAGTACTACACTGGTACTTCGTTCTAAGTACCTCGAATGGTTCAATAGTGGAACAAAATCTTTGATGTACCTATATATCATACCAGTTCTGTTTGTGTGTTTATGTACATATGTTTCCGTCAGTGTACGTAGGGTAGCAAGTTCGGTTTTCACACGAGCAAGCATGTGTCCTGATGGTTTGTCAATCGTTATTATGCTGGTATATGATGTGTGTTTTTAATATATATGTATGAGTATTTGCATAGAAGTGTTTATGCATGTATGTGTGCATATATATATATGTATATATTAAAGAGAAGATATGTATCATAAGAAAAGAGGAGAGACAAAAAAGTGTGATACAGTATACTCGACGCCAATAGCCGAAGCGAGGTGTGCTCAATGCTTAGAGCGTAAAGGGCCATGATTCTATGCTGCAAAGCATGGTGTCCTACTCTATACTGATACTGCCAATCTACTGCCCTTAAAATTGTATTATATTTCTTATAAAAAGAAATATAATAGAATATTTACAGAACAAAAGCACAAACGAATATAATATAATATAATGGAAAGGGAAAGGAAAAAAGAAAAAAAACACAGAAGCAGGTAGCACGCACAACGACAGTGTGTGTGTTATTTGTATATTTCCCCACTATTATAAACACGCGTTACTGTGTGTGTATATATGTATATAAGGAACAATAAGGACCTCGGCGGCTGAGCTCCAGCTGTTTCGACAGCTAGATCCGGACTAATTTGTTTGCAACGTATTTTTTATATGAAATCGTATGTCGAAACAAATTAGATTTGGGGAGGGTCATATTGTTATAATATTGCCAGAAATAAAACAGTTTGGGTTGGGTTGGTTTTCGCTTCCGTATATTCTACATCCCAATAGTTAATTTAGCTGGCAATCAATGTTTATCATTGATTGACCAACTGTTTATATATATATATATATATAGTCTGAGTTCTTTCATGAGACACCTGTGACATCATCAGTGATATTATTGTTTCCTCCCGTTGTATTGTAATGTTTACTTATTCAATTGTTTATTTATTTGTCTCGAT
Source organism: Eledone cirrhosa (assembly GCA_964016885.1). Taxonomy (NCBI): domain Eukaryota; kingdom Metazoa; phylum Mollusca; class Cephalopoda; order Octopoda; family Eledonidae; genus Eledone; species Eledone cirrhosa. The sequence goes on along the minus strand of OZ024757.1, from coordinate 29,052,016 downwards.
TTCCGAATGTGTTTCGATGCACGTTTTCTGTTTGGTATGTGTTCGTGTTTGTATTCTATCTTTGGTCATTAGTGTGTATTTGTATAGTTGTTGTTGTTCCATTCAGGTTTTCTGTTCTACTTCGGTTTTCTTGGTTCTATTTCAGTTGCTTCCCTAATTTGGTTTTCTTAAAGGGTTAAGGTTTACTGATCAGGTATTTTATAGTAGATCCTGGCTTTTCTACCACTTTAATCTTTCTTAGGGCCTTTGATTAGTTGTTGTACCATCATTACCATACATCAGGAAGAAACAATAGTATCACTGATGTTACAGGTGTGTGACGAAAGAACTCTGGGAGACTATATATATATATAACTCTTGATCAATCAATAAAACATTGATTGCTAGTTAAATTAACTATAGGGATAGATATAAAATATATGGAAGTGAAATCCAACCCAAACCAAAAAGTGAGTTTTATTATTTCTGGCAATATAATAATATCCCCCACCCGTATATATATATATATATATATATATATATATATATGTATATGTATTCCCCATTTCTCTTTTTCTATTTATCATCTATTTATTTTTGAAATAACTTTTTATAGTAATGTGCTAGAGTGGTTTGACGTTGTACCTCTGTACTTAGACGACTTAGATTTACCATGCATTATGGCGTGAAGCGACTGAGAGTACAAGACTCCACCCTGGACAGGGCGCCAGTCCATCGCAGGGTTAAATCCCCCATCTATTGCTGGTATTCTTTTTCAGCTGAGTTTACTGGAGCAACGTGAAATGAAGTGTTTTGCTCAAGAACACAACACACAACCCAGGAATCGAACCCACGATGTTATGATTGTAAGTCCAACACCCTTACCACTAGGCCACGTGCCTCTACACACACACACACACACACACACACACACACACACACACACACACACACACACACACACACACACACACACGTTACCCTTCTACAATTACACGCATACTGATATCCCCTCCTGTTCAAAACCCCCACATTCTCCCCATGTTAGCCCCCACACTCTCTCCATGTTATCCCCACACTCACGCCATGTTTGTCCCTCACCGCACACTCGCCCTGTTTGCCCTCCACCACACTCTCGCCATGTTTGCCCTCCACCACACTCTCGCCATGTTTATCCCCTCCCCCACCACACTCTTCATGTTAGCCATATTACCTCCACATTGTTGATATTAACCCTATATTCTCTAAATTAACCCCCACACAACAAATTACCCCTCTACTCACACACACACACTGTTCATATAACAAATATTGTTTTAATTTTGTAGTGACCCAGTCACGTCCTGGCAACCTTACAGAAGGGAACGTCATTGTTCTGGCTGACCACACAAATACCCAGCCATTTGCCCTCTGTCAACATAAACGTAAATATTATCTCTGAGATTGGTCTGGCTGTCTACCATCTCCAGTTTAAACTGACCGGAGATGGTAAACAACACTGTATATCTATGGTAAGTATTGTTGGTTTATATTAAGGCTGTGTATATGTATGTTTGTGTGTGTGTTTGTGTGTATTTAACCCTTTTGCATTCACATTACTCTATATCTACATAGATGGGAGAGACACACATACATGTATGTGTGTCTCTCCCATCTCACGTTCTCTCTCCCTTCTACACACACACACACACACACACACACACACACACACACACACACACACACACACACACACACACACACACACACACACACACTACATTATCCCTCCCACCACCACCCCAAATACAGGGTGACCCCCCCCCAAAAAATGCATACACATATTTATTAGAATATTGTTGAAGTGTGTATACATTTTGGGGGGACACCCTATATATGATACATAATTTATTAGTTCTATTTATTTAGTTTATGTATCATATATAGGGTGTCCCCCCAAAATGTATACACACTTCAACAATATTCTAATAAATATGTGTATACATTTTGGGGGGACACCCTATATATGATACATAAACTAAATAAATAGAACTAATAAATTAACCTTCTGACCCCTGGTGGTATTTCTTTCTTAGCAGGAGGAAACAACTGGTCACTACCAAATAGAAATGTATGTACCAGAGGGAAGGAGTGATGCTATTGATCAAACACAAGCCAGGAGTATCATCTGCCTCTCTCCTGTACTGAAGGAGTCTACCAATGTTGATGTTTATACCAACAGGTTTGTTATATCTATATTATCTATATATATTAGTATATCTGCTTTTTCCTGCTTGCAAGGGTGGGACGGGTCCTATTCAGCACAGCATGTCTCCATCGTTACTGTCCTCGGTCGTCATCTGTGAGCTTCAGCGATCTGAGGTCAGCTCTCACCACTTCCGCCCATGATTTTCGTGGTCTCCCTCTACTGCATCTTCCTTCTACTGGGATTTCTTGGCACTTCTTTACGCAGCGGTCATCCTCCATGCGCATCACATGTCCATACCATCGTAGTCTTCTCTCCTGCACACCACAACTTATCCCTCTTATACCCAGTTTCTTTTTCAACTCGTCTATACTTGGTCGTTCACACACATTGACATTGCACATCCAACGGAGCATGCTTGATTCATTTCTCTCCAGCCGTCGCATATCCTCTGCAGTTGCTGCCCATCATATAACTGGCCTTTCGTTCGTAGGGAGAAACCCTTTGTCAACAGAATGATATAGAAATGACTTCTACAGGACTAGAACTTTCATTTCAGGGAAATCGGGGCTTTCCTGATGATTTCCTTCGAATGAAACAGTTCTAGTCCTGTAGAAGCTATTTCTATATTATATTTTGTATATACTCTACTAATGTCTTGAGTACTTTACCTACTGTGGTTTCCCCCTCGATTGTACCCGAGACTCTCTCTCTCTCTCTCTCTTTCTTTCTCTCTCTCTCTCTCTCTCTCTCTCTAATCACCATTTAATATCAATTTTTCTACGCTAGCATGGGTTAGACGAGTTGTCCTATTGTGGGCAATGCCAGGTCAAGTGACCATCTCTTTCTCATACAGAACTGATCTTGGCTTCGCTTTAACAGCTGGAAGCCTTTCCAAACGCTTACCTCATTTTGTATGTCGTGACCTCTACACCTTGGTCCGAGCAGTGATCTCTAGTTTTCTTTCAAACTATATTTTTTTCTTAAATTTAATTAAAAGAAATTTTATTAGATTTAGTTTCGGATAATTCTGTTTACATAAATAGCAAATCTTTTGATAATTTATGTAAAGTAAATATTGTATATACTTGTATATATGTCGAGAAATGTGACAAAATATTGATGGTAAAATAGGGGGGCGGACTTGTCTTTGAGGTCAATATTTTGATTTCACCAACTTAAAAATTATATGTAAATGAGGTGCTAAAATATTTTCGCTTTGAAGATGAATATTACGCCAGTTTCACTTTGTAGATGAATATTACGCCAGTTTCACTTTGTAGATGAATATTACGCCAGTTTTACTTTGAAGATGAATATTACACCAGTTTTTCACTTTGGAGGTGAATATGACACCAGTTTACACTTTGAAATATTACACCAGTTTCACTTTGGAATATTACACCAGTTTTTCACTTTGGAATATTACACCAGTTTTTCACTTTGGAATATTACACCAGTTTTTCACTTTGGATGTGAATATACTACACCAGTTTCACGTTGGAGGTGAATATTACACCAGTTTCACTTTGGAGGTGAATATTACACCAGTTTCACTTTGGAGGTGGATATATTACACCAGTTTCACTTTGGAATATTACACCAGTTTTTCACATTGGATGTGAATATACTACACCAGTTTTTCACTTTGGATGTGAATATACTACACCAGTTTCACTTTGGAATATTACACCAGTTTCACTTTGGAATATTACACCAGTTTCACTTTGGAGGTGAATATTACACCAGTTTCACTTTGGAGGTGGATATATTACACCAGTTTACACTTTGGAATATTACACCAGTTTTTCACTTTGGAATATTACACCAGTTTTTCACTTTGGATGTGAATATACTACACCAGTTTCACGTTGGAGGTGGATATATTACACCAGTTTCACTTTGGAATATTACACCAGTTTCACTTTGGAATATTACACCAGTTTCACTTTGGAGGTGGATATATTACACCAGTTTCACTTTGGAGGTGGATATATTACACCAGTTTACACTTTGGAATATTACACCAGTTTTTCACTTTGGAGGTGAATATTGCACCAGTTTCACTTTGGAGGTGAATATTGCACCAGTTTCACTTTGGAGGTGAATATTACAACAGTTTCACTTTGGAGGTGAAATTTATATTTGCTATTATTTTTGATGTTTTTAATGAATATGACCTTGAAAACAATCAGAAAATGGTAACTCATTACATAATGAAGTGAAATAAAAACTATACTCTAAATGACACTTAAAACATTTTAAATATCAAAATATTAAAACTTCATAAATATATTCTCCACTCATGAGAATTTCAAAACTGTCATCTGTGTTGATTAGCCACCATGGCTTATAAATGGGGTTTGGATTCTGTCCTATTTCTCAAATAAAAAATGGGACGGCTTATAATACACACACAATTACACCACACCCTCACTACACACCACATACTCACACACCATGTGCACACACCACGCTATACACATCACTCACCACACATTATACTCTACACACCACACATTACCTTCTACGCACCACACTACACACCTCACCACACTACACATCACACCTCACCACACTACACATCACACCACACAACACTACACACCTCACCAAACTACACATCACACCACACCACACACATCACCACACTATACACCACACAACACCGTCGGACGCCATGATTTGACGTATAGAATTACGCCCCTTTCCATTCTGAGTTCAAATCCCACCGTGGTTAACTTTCATCCTGACAGTGTATTACTGGTACTTTATTTTATCGACCCTGAGTTATAGCTGGACTTGTGCCAAAAGTAGAAACAATTATATTAGTTTCTGTATATTTTCTATCTTGTGTAATCATGTTGAGCCATTGCTATAATTGTAAAATCTAAGAGTACTGTCAAACTTTATTTGACATCACAAATGTAAGTCTTACATGTTTTTCTATTTCATTCCTCCCTCTCTCTCCAATCCTCCCTCTCTCTCTCCATTCCTCCCTCTCTCTCTCTCCATCTCTCTCTCTCTCTCTCCATCCATCTCTCGCTCTCTCCATCCATCTCTCGCTCTCTCCATCCATCTCTCGCTCTCTCCTTTCATCCATCTCTCTCTCTCTCCATCCCTCTCTCTCTCCATCCCCCTCTCTCTCCATCCCCCTCTCTCTCCATCCCCCTCTCTCTCCATCCATCCCTCTCTCTACACATCCCTCTCTCCTTCCAACTCTCTCTCCTTCCATCCCTCTCTCTCTTCTTCCATCACCCTCTCCTTCCATCCATCCCTCCCTCTCTCCTTCCATCCATTCCTCTCTCCATCCATCCCCTCTCTCTCTCCTTCCTTTCCTCTCTCTCCTTCCATCCATCCCTCCCTCTCTCCTTCCTTTCCTCTCTCTCTCTTTCCATCCCTCCTCTCTTCTTCCATCCCTCTCTCTCTCCTTCCATCCCTCTCTCTCCTTCCATCCATCCCTCTCTCTCTCCTTCCATCCCTCTCTCTCCTTCCATCCATCCCCTCTCTCTCTCTCTCCATCCATCCCCTCTCTCTCTCCTTTCATCCCTCTCTCTCTCTCCTTCCATCCCTTCCTTCCCCTCTCTCTCTATCCTTCCATCTCTCTCTATCCATATCCCTCTCTCCCCTTCCACCCTTCTCTTCATCCATCCCCCTCTCTCTCTCCATCCATCTCTCTCTCTCTCTCTCCATCCATCCCTCTCTCCTTCCATCCCTCTCTCTCTCCATACATCCCTTCCTTCCCTCTCTCTCCATCCATATCTCTCTCTCTCTCTCTCTCCTTCCATCCCTCTCCCCTTCCACCCTTCTCTCCCATTCCATCCCTCTCTCTCTCCATCCATCCCTCTCTCTATCCACCCCCCCTCTCTCTCCATCCATCCCTCTCTCTCTCCATTCCATCCACCTCTCTCTCCATCCATCCCGCTCTCGATCCATCCATCCTCTCTCTCTCTCCATCCATCCCTCTCTCTCTCCATCCATCCATCCCTCTCTCTCCTTCCTTTCCTCTCTCTCTATCCATATCCCTCTCTCTAACCATTCATCCCTCTCTCCTTCCATCCCTCTCTCCCATTCCATCCCTCTCTCTATCCATCCATCCATCCCTCTCTCTCTCTTTCCATCCCTCTCTCTCTCTTTCCATCTCTCTCTCTCTCTTTCCATCCCTCTCTCTCTCTCTTTCCATCCCTCTCTCTCTCTTTCCATCCCTCTCTCTCTCTTTCCATCCCTCTCTCTCTCTTTCCATCCCTCTTTCTCTTTCCATCCCCCCTCTCTCTCTCCATCCCTCTCTCTATCCATCCCCCCTCTCTCTATCCATCCCTCCTCTCTCCATTGCATCCCTCTTTCCTTCCAACTCTCTCTCCTTCCATCCATCCCCCTCTCTCTCTCCATCCATCCCTCTCCCCTTCCACCCTTCTCTCCCATTCCATCCCTCTCTCTCTCCATCCCCCCTCTCTCTCCATCCATCCCTCTCTCCATCCCCCCTCTCTCTCCATCCATCCCTCTCTCTCTCCATTCCATCCACCTTTCTCTCCATCCATCCACCTCTCTCTCCATCCATCCACCTCTCTCTCCATCCATCCCTCTCTCGATCCATCCATCCCTCTCTCTCTCCATCCATCCATCCCTCTCTCTCCTTCCTTTCCTCTCTCTCTATCCATATCCCTCTCTCTAACCATTCATCCCTCTCTCCTTCCATCCCTCTCTCTATCCATCCATCCATCCCTCTCTCTCTCTCTCTCCATCCCTCTCTCTCTCCATCCCTCTCTCTCTCTCTTTCCATCCCTCTCTCTCTATCCATCCCCCATCTCTCTCCATCCCTCTCTCTATCCATCCCTCCTCTCTCTATCCATCCCTCCTCTCTCCATTGCATCCCTCTCTCCTTCCATCCATCCCCCTCTCTCTCTATCCTTCCATCTCTCTCTATCCTTATCCCACTCTCTCTCTCTCCTTCCATCCCCCTCTCTCTATACACCCCCTCTCTCTCTAACCATTCATCCCTCTCTCCCATTCCATCCCTCTCTCCCATTCCATCCCTCTCTCTATCCATCCATCCATCCCTCTCTCTCTCTCTTTCCATCCCTCTCTCTCTCTTTCCATCCCTCTCTCTCTCTCTTTCCATCCCTCTCTCTCTCTCTCTTTCCATCCCTCTCTCTCTCTCTCTCTCCATCCCTCTCTCTATCCATCCCCCCTCTCTCTATCCCCCCTCTCTCTATCCATCCCTCCTCTCTCCATTGCATCCCTCTCTCTATCCTTCCATCCCTCTTTCCTTCCAACTCTCTCTCCTTCCATCCATCCCCCTCTCTCTATCCTTCCATCTCTCTCTCTCCTTCCATCCCCCTCTCTCTATACACCCCCTCTCTCTCTCTCTCCTTCCATCCCCCTCTCTCTATACACCCCCTCTCTCTCTAACCATTCATCCCTCTCTCCCATTCCATCCCTCTCTCTCTATCTATCCATCCATCCATCCCTCTCTCTCTATCCATCCATCCCTCTCTCTCTATCTTTCCATCCCTCTCTATCCATCCCCCCTCTCTCTCTCCATCCATCCCTCTCCCCTTCCACCCTTCTCTCCCATTCCATCCCTCTCTCTCTCCATCCATCCCTCTCTCTATCCATCCCCCCTCTCTCTCCATTCCATCCACCTCTCTCTCCATTCCATCCACCTCTCTCTCCATTCCATCCACCTCTCTCTCCATCCATCCCGCTCTCGATCCATCCATCTCTCTCTCCATCCATCCCGCTCTCGATCCATCCATCCCTCTCTCTCTCCATCCATCCATCCCTCTCTCTCCTTCCTTTCCTCTCTCTCTATCCATATCCCTCTCTCTAGACCATTCATCCCTCTCTCCTTCCATCCCTCTCTCCCATTCCATCCCTCTCTCTATCCATCCATCCATCCCTCTCTCTCTCTCTTTCCATCCCTCTCTCTCTTTCCATCCCTCTCTCTCTCCATCCCCCTCTCTCTCCATCCCTCTCTCTACACATCCCTCTCTCCTTCCATCTCTCTCTTCTTCCATCACCCTCTCCTTCCATCCATCCCTCTCCTTCCATCCATTCCTCTCTCCATCCATCCATTCCTCTCTCCATCCATCCCCTCTCTCTCTCCTTCCATCCATTCCTCTCTCCATCCATCCCCTCCCTCTCTCCTTCCTTTCCTCTCTCTCTCTTTCCATCCCTCCTCTCTTCTTCCATCCCTCTCTCTCTCCTTCCATCCCTCTCTCTCCTTCCATCCATCCCTCTCTCTCTCCTTCCATCCCTCTCTCTCTCTCTCCTTCCATCCCTCTCTCTCCTTCCATCCATCCCCTCTCTCTCTCCTTCCATCCATCCCCTCTCTCTCTCTCTCCATCCATCCCCTCTCTCTCTCCTTTCATCCCTCTCTCTCTCTCCTTTCATCCCTCTCTCTCTCCTTCCATCCCTTCCTTCCCCTCTCTCTCTATCCATATCCCTCTCTCCCCTTCCACCCTTCTCTTCATCCATCCCCCTCTCTCTCTCCATCCATCTCTCTCTCTCTCTCTCCTTCCATCCCTCTCCCCTTCCACCCTTCTCTCCCATTCCATCCCTCTCTCTCTCCATCCATCCCTCTCTCTATCCATCCCCCCTCTCTCTATCCATCCCCCCTCTCTCTCCATCCATCCCTCTCTCGATCCATCCATCCATCCCTCTCTCGATCCATCCATCCATCCCTCTCTCTCTCCATCCATCCCTCTCTCTCTCTTTCCATCTCTCTCTCTCTCTTTCCATCCCTCTCTCTCTCTCTTTCCATCCCTCTCTCTCTCTCCATCCCTCTCTCTATCCATCCATCCCTCTCCCCTTCCACCCTTCTCTCCCATTCCATCCCTCTCTCTCATCCATCCATCCCTCTCTCTCTCCATCCATCCCTCTCTCCATCCATCCCTCTCTCTCCATCCATCCCTCTCTCTCTCCATCCATCCCTCTCTCTCTCCATCCATCCCTCTCTCTCTCCATTCCATCCCTCTCTCCATCCATCCATCCCTCTCTCTCTCCTTCCTTTCCTCTCTCTCTATCCATATCCCTCTCTCTAACCATTCATCCCTCTCTCCCATTCCATCCCTCTCTCTATCCATCCATCCATCCCTCTCCCTCTCTCTCTCCATCCCTCTCTCTCTCCATCCCTCTCTCTCTATCCATCCCCCCTCTCTCTATCCATCCCTCCTCTATCCATCCAACTCTCTCTCCTTCCATCCATCCCCCTCTCTCTCTATCCTTCCATCTCTCTCTATCCTTATCCCTCTCTCTCTCTCCTTCCATCGCCCTCTCTCTATACACCCCCTCTCTCTCTAACCATTCATCCCTCTCTCCCATTCCATCCCTCTCTCCCATTCCATCCCTCTCTATCCATCTTTCCATCCCTCTCTATCCATATCCCTCTCTCTAACCATTCATCCCTCTCTCCTTCCATCCCTCTCTCTATCCATCCATCCATCCCTCTCTCTCTCTCTTTCCATCCCTCTCTCTCTTTCCATCCCTCTCTCCTTCCATCCCTCTTTCCTTCCAACTCTCTCTCCTTCCATCCATCCCCCTCTCTCTCTATCCTTATCCCTCTCTCTCTCTCTCCTTCCATCCCCCTCTCTCTATACACCCCCTCTCTCTCTAACCATTCATCCTCTCTCTCCCATTCCATCCCTCTCTCTCTATCCATCCATCCCTCTCTATCCATCCCCCCTCTCTCTCTCCATCCCCCCTCTCTCTCTCCATCCATCCCTCTCTCTCCATCCATCCCTCTCTCGATCCATCCATCCATCCCTCTCTCCATCCATCCCTCTCTCTCTCCATCCATCCCTCTCTCTCTCCATCCATCCCTCTCTCTCTCTCTCTCTCCATCCATCCATCCATCCCTCTCTCTCCATCCATCCCTCTCTCTATCCATCCATCCATCCCTCTCTCTCTCTCTCTTTCCATCCTCTCTCTCTCTCTTTCCATCCCTCTCTCTATCCATCCCTCTCTCTATCCATCCCCCCTCTCTCTATCCATCCCTCTCTCTATCCATCCATCCCTCTCTCCTTCCATCCCTCTTTCCTTCCAACTCTCTTTCCTTCCATCCATCCCCCTCTCTCTCTATCCTTCCATCTCTCTCTATCCTTATCCCTCTCTCTCCTTCCATCCCCCTCTCTCTATACATCCCCTCTCTCTCTAACCATTCATCCCTCTCTCCCATTCCATCCCTCTCTCTCTATCCATCCATCTCTCTCTATCTTTCCATCCCTCTCTATCCATCCCCCCTCTCTCTCTCCATCCATCCCCCTCTCTCTCTCCATCCATCCCCCTCTCTCTCTCCATCCATCCCCCTCTCTCTCCTTACATCTCTCTCTCTCCTTCCCCCTCTCTCTCAATCCATCCCTCTCTCTCTCAATCCATCCCTCTCTCCTTCCATCCCTCTCTCTTCTTCCATCCCTCCCTCTCTCCTTCCATCTCTCTCTCTCTCCATCCATCCCTCCCTCCCTCCTTCCTTCCATCCATCCATCCCCTCTCTCTCTCCTTCCATCCATCCCCTCTCTCCTTCCTTTCCTCTCTCTCTCTTTCCATCCCTCCTCTCTTCTTCCATCCCTCTCTCTCCTTCCATCCCTCTCTCTCCTTCCAACCATCCCCTCTCTCTCTCTCTCTCTCTCTCTCTCTCTCCATCCCTCTCTCTCTCCATCCATCCCTCTCTCTCTCTCCTTCCATCCCTCTCTCTCTCTCCTTCCATCCCTCTCTCTCCATCCTTCCCCCTCTGTCTCTATCCATATCCCTCTCTCCCCTTCCACACTTCTCTCCCTTTCCATCCCTCTCTCTCTCCATCCATCCCTCTCTCCTTCCATCCCCCCTCTCTCTCCATCCATCCCTCTCTCTCTCCTTCCATCCCTCTCTCTCTCCATTCCATCCACCTCTCTCTCCATCCATCCCGCTCTCGATCCATCCATGCCCCTCTCTCTCTATCCTTCCATCTCTCTCTATCCTTATCCCTCTCTCTCTCTCTCTCCTTCCATCCCCCTCTCTCTCTCACTCCTTCCTTTCCTCTCTCTCCTTCCATCTATCCATTGCATCCCTCTCTCTCTCTCTCCTTCCATCCCTCTCTCTCCTTCCATCCCTCTCTCTCCTTCCATCCCGCTATCTCTCCAGCCATCCCTCTCTCTCCTTCCATCCTTCTCTCTCTATCCATCCATCCCTCTCTCTCCATCCACCCCTCTCTCTCTCTCTCTCTATCCATCCCTCTCTCTCTCTCTCTATCCATCCCTCTCTCTCTCCTTCCACCCCCCTCTCTCTCTCTCTCCCACCCTTCTCTCTCCCACCCTTCTCTCTCCCACCCTTCTCTCCCATTCCATCACTCTCTCTCAAAATCCATCCCCCTCTATCCATCCATCCCTCTCTCTATCCATCCATCCCTCTCTCTATCCATCCAACCCTCTCTCTATCCATCCATCCCTCTCTCCTTCCAACCCTCTCTCTATCCATTCAATCCCCCTCTCTCTCCTTCCATCCCCTCTCTCTCTCCATCCATCCCTCTCTCCTTCCATCCCTCTCTCTCTCTTTCCATCCCTCCTCTCTTCTTCCATCTCTCTCTCCTTCCATCCATCCCTCTCTCTCTCTCTCTCTCTATCCATCAATCCCTCTCTCTCTCTCCTTCCATCCCTCTCTCCATCCACCCCTCTCTCTCTCTCTCTCTCTCCATTCTATCCCGCTCTCCCCATCCATCTCTCTCTCTCTCCCCATCCATCTCTCTCTCTCTCTCTCTCCCCATCCATCTCTCTCTCTCCGTCCCCATCCATCCCTCTCTCTCTCTCCATCCATCTCTCTCTCTCTCTCCATCCATCCCTCTCTCTCTCTCCTTCCATCCCTCTCTATCCATCCCGCTCTCTCTCCTTCCATTCCTCTCACCATTCCATTCCTCTCCATTCCATTCCTCTCTCTATCCATCCCCCTCTCTCTCCCTCTCCATCCATCTCTCTCTCTCTCCTTCCATCACCCTCTCTCTCCTTCCATCACCCTCTCTCTCTCCATCCATCCCTCTCTCTCTCCTTCCACCCCTCTCACTCTCCATCCATCCCTCTCTCCATCCATCCCTCTCTCCTTCCTTTCCTCTCTCTCCTCTCTCTCCATCCACCCCTCTCTCTCTCCTTCCATCTACCCCTCTCTCTCTCCATTCTATCCCGCTCTCTCTCCATCCCGCTCTCTCTCTCTCCTTCCATCCCTCTCTCTCTCCATCCACCTCTCTCTCTCTCCTTCCATCCCTCTCTCTCTCCATCCACCTCTCTCTCCATCCACCTCTCCCTCTCCTTCCATCCCTCTCCATCCATCCCTCTCCATCCATCCCTCTCTCTCTCTCTCTTTCTATCCATCCCTCTCTCTCTCCATCCATCCCTCTCTCCCTCTCCTTCCATCCCTCTCTCTCTCCATCCATTCCTCTCTCTCTATCCCTCCTTCCATCCCTCTCTCCATCCATCCATCCCTCTCTCTCTCCATCCATCCCTCTCTATCCATCCCGCCTTCCATCCCTCTCTCCATCCATCCATCCCTCTCTCTCTCCATCCATCCCTCTCTATCCATCCATTCCTCTCTCTCTCCTTCCACCCCTCTCTCTCTCTCTCTTTCTCCATCCACCCCTCTCTATCTCTCTCTCTCTCTCTCCTTCCATCCCTCTCTCTCTCTCTCCTTCCCTCTCTCTCTCTCCATCCATCCCTCTCTCTCTCTCTATCCATCCATCCCTCTCTCTATCCATCCATCCCTCTCTCCTTCCAACTCTCTCTCCTTCCATCCCTCTCTCTATCCATTCAATCCCCCTCTCTCTCCTTCCATCCATCCCTCTCTCTCTCCTTCCATCCCTCTCTCTCTTTCCATCCCTCTCTCTCTCTCTTTCCATCCCTCCTCTCTCCTTCCATCCATCCCTCTCTCTCCTTTCATCCCTCTCTCTCTCCTTCCATCCCTCTCTCTCCATCCCTCTCTCTCCTTCCTTTCCTTTCTCCATACATCCCGCTCTCTCTCCTTCCTTCCCTCTCTCTCCATTCCATCCACCGCTCTCTCTCCATACATCCCCCTCTCTCTCTCTCTCTCTCTCTCTCAATCCCTCCTTCCATCCCTCTCTCCATCCACCCCTCTCTCTCTCTCTCTCTCTCCATTCTATCCCGCTCTCCCCATCCATCTCTCTCTCTCTCCGTCCCCATCCATCCCTCTCTCTCTCTCTCTCCATCCATCCCTCTCTCTCTCCTTCCATCCATCCCTCTCTCTCTCCTTCCATCCATCCCTCTCTCTCTCCTTCCATCCATCCCTCTCTCTCTCCTTCCATCCATCCCTCTCTCTCTATCCACCCCTCTCTCTCTATCCACCCCTCTCTCTCTTCTTCCATCCACCCCTCTCTCTCTCTCTCTCTCTATCCACCCCTCTCTCTCACCATTCCATTCCTCTCCATTCCATTCCTCTCTCTATCCATCCCCCTGTCTCTCCCTCTCCATCCATCTCTCTCTCTCTCCTTCCATCCCTCTCTCTCCCCATCCCTCTCTCTCTCTCCATCCATCCCTCTCTCCTTCCTTTCCTCTCTCTCCTCTCTCTCCATCCACCCCTCTCTCTCTCCTTCCATCTACCCCTCTCTCTCTCCATTCTATCCCGCTCTCTCTCCATCCCGCTCTCTCTCCATCCCGCTCTCTCTCCATCCCGCTCTCTCTCTCCTTCCATCCCTCTCTCCTTCCATCCCTCTCTCCTTCCACCTCTCTCTCCATCCACCTCTCTCTCCATCCCTCTCCCTCTCCTTCCATCCCTCTCCTTCCATCCCTCTCCTTCCATCCCTCTCCTTCCATCCCTCTCTTTCCATCCCTCTCCTTCCATCCCCCTCTCTCTCTCCATCCATCCCTCTCTCTCTTTCTATCCATCCATCCCTCTCTCTCTCCTTCCATCCCTCTCTCCCTCTCTCCCCATCTCTCTCTCTCTCTCCCCATCTCTCTCTCTCTCTCTCTCCTTCCATCCCTCTCTCTCCCCATCCATCCTTCCCCCTCTCTCTCCTTCCATCTCCCTCTCTCTCCATCCCTCTCTCCTGCCATTCCTCTCTCTCTCCTTCCTTTCCTCTCTCTCCATCCACCCCTCTCTCTCCATCCATCCATCCCTCTCTCTCTCCTTCCGTCCCTCTCTCTCTCTCATTCCGTCCCTCTCTCTCTCCTTTCATCTATTTCTCTCTCGTTTCATTACTCTCTCTCGTTACTCTCATCTCTCTCTCACGGTCTCGTTGCTCTCATCTCTCGTTGCTCTCATCTCTCGCTCACCCGTTTCAAACGAGTGACATGATAGAAATATTTAAAATATCTCTCTCTCCATCCATCCATCCCTCTCTCTCCTTCCATCCCTCCCTCTCTCTCTCTCTCCTTCCATCCATCCCTCCCTCTCCTTCCATCCATCCCTCTCTCTACTTCCATTCCTCTCTCTCTCTCTCCATCCATCCCCCTCTCTCTCCCTCTCCATCCATCTCTCTCTCTCTCTCTCCTTCCATCCCTCTGTCCTTCCTTTCCTCTCTCTCCATCCATCCCTCTCTCTGTCCTTCCTTTCCTCTCTCTCTCTCTGTCCATCCCGCTTTCTCTCTCTCTCCATCCATCCATCCCTCTCTCTTTCTATCCATCCCCCTCTCTCTCTCCATCCCGCTCTCTCTCCTTCCATCCCTCTCTCTCCATTCCATTCCTCTCTCCTTCCATCCCTCTCTCTCCATTCCATTCCTCTCTCCTTCCATCCCTCTCTCTCCATTCCATTCCTCTCTCTATCCATCCCCCTCTCTCTCCCTCTCCATCCCTCTCTCTCCTTCCATCCCTCCCTCCCTCTCTCTCCATCCATCCCCCTCTCTCTCTCCTTCCATCCCTCTCTCCTTCCATCCCTCTCTCTCCTTCTCTCTCTCCTTCCATCCCTCTCTCTCTATCCACATCCCTCTCTCCTTCCATCCCTCTCTCTCTATCCACATCCCTCTCTCTTCTTCCATCACCCTCTCTCCTTCCATCCATCCCTCCTCTCTTCTTCCATCTCTCTCTCCTTCCATCCATCCCTCTCTCTCCATCCATCCCCTCTCTCTCTCTCTCTCTCTCTCCGTCCCCATCCCTCTCTCTCTCTCTCTCCATCCATCCATCCATCCACCCCTCTCTCTCTCTCCTTCCATCCCTCTCTCTCTCTATCCATCCCCCTCTCTCTCCCTCTTCATCCATCTCCCTCTCTCTCTCTATCCATCCCCCTCTCTCTCCCTCTTCATCCATCTCCCTCTCTCTCTCCATCCACCCCTCTCTCTCTCTCCATTCTATCCCGCTCTCTCTCTACCCACCCCTCTCTATCCATCCCGCTCTCTCTCCATCCACCCCTCTCTCTCTCTCTACATCCATCCCTCTCTCTCTCTCCATCCCCCTCCCTCCCTCTCTCTCTCCATCCATCCCTCTCTCACTCTCCATCCACCCCTCTCTCTCTCTCCTTCCATTCCTCTCTCTCCATCCATCTCTCTCTCTCCATCCATCTCTCTCTCTCCATCCATCCCTCTCTCTCCATCCATCCATCCCTCTCTCTCCATCCATCCCTCCCTCTCTCTCCTTCCATCTCCCTCTCTCTCCATCCATCCATCCCTCTCTCTCTCCTTCCATCCATCCCTCTCTCTCTCCTTCCACCCCTCTCTCTATCCATCCCCCTCTCTCTCCCTCTCCATCCATCTCTCTCTCCTTCCATCCCTCTCTCTCCTTCCATCCCTCTCTCTCTCTCTATCCATCCCGCTCTCTCTCCTTCCATCCTCCCCTCTCTATCCATCCTCCCCTCTCTATCCATCCCGCTCTCTATCCATCCCGCTCTCTCTCTCTCCTTTCATCCATCCCTCTCCTTCTCTCTCTCCATTCCTCTCTCTCTCTCCATCTATCCCTCTCTCTCTCTCCTTCCATTCCTCTCTCTCTCTCTCCTTCCATTCCCCTCTCTCTCTCCTTCCATCCCTCCCTCCCTCTCTCTCTCCTTCCCTCCCTCCCTCCCTCTCTCTCCATCCATCCCTCCCTCTCTCTCTTTCCATCCCCCTCTCTCTCTCTCTCTCCTTCCATCCATCCATCCCTCTCTCTCCATGCACCCCTCTCTCTCTCCATCCCGCTCTCTCTCTCTCCATCCATCCCTCTCTCACTTTCCATCCACGCCTCTCTCACTCTCTCTCTCTCCATTCTATCCCTCTCTCACTTTCCATCCAATCCCTCTCTCTTTCCATCCACCCCTCTCTCACTCTCTCTCTCTCCTTCCATTCCTCTCTCTCTCTCTCCTTCCATCCCTCTCTCTCCTTCCATCTCTCTCTCCTTCCATCCCTCTCTCCTTCCATCCCTCTCTCTCTCTCCATCCTTCCATCCCTCTCTCCTTCCATCCCTCTCTCCATCCATCCATCCCTCTCTCTGTATCCATCCCTCTCACTCTCCTTCCATCCCTCTCTCTCTCCATCTCCATCTCTCTCCCTCCATCTCTCTCTCTCTCTCCATCCCCCTCTCTCTCTCCATCCCCCTCTCTCTCTCCATCTCTCTCCCAATCCATCCCTCTCTCTCTCCATCCACCCCTCTCTCTCTCTCCTTCCGTCCCTCTCTCTCCTTTCATCTATTTCTCTCTCGTTACTCTCATCTCTCTCTCACGGTCTCGTTGCTCTCATCTCTCGTTGCTCTCATCTCTCGCTCACCCGTTTCATCTTTCTCTCTCTCTCTCGTTTCAAACAAGTGACATGATAGAAATATTTAAAATAATGAAAAGACTACAATATACAGTATTGCAGAAGTAAATGTAAATATAAGATATCACCATTGTACTGCAGATGAAAGACAGTACTCTTTACATTTATCCCAGGTATATAGAAAGTTATCCTGATGTCCACTGAATGAAATATAAAACAATAAAGAAACACCACAATCCAGTAAACCTTAGTAATAATCCAATTTCCTCTCAGCCGCCATTTACAGTAGAAAATAGTAAGAAAAACAAAGTCACACTCAGAAGTTAATGCAGTGAAAACAATAAAAATATTAATAAATAATAATAATTTCATTTCATATTATCATTAAATTGTTTGTCTATTTTTATTGTAAACATAAATATATAGATATATATATATATATTATTATTATATATATATATATACATTCATACATATACATCGATACATTCTGTGAGTATGTCTTACTTAGGCAAAAGTCAAGTAATTTGCGGGGAGGAACCAATCCGTTAAATTGATCCCAGTACATGACTGGTACTATAAGTTATCTGCTCCAAAATCATAAAATTATGGATTAATCTGAACACAAAGGTGGGGTAAAATTATTTAAAAATTGAGGTTTTAATACAAATTATGTCTTGGTGTCATATTTAAGGATATAATGTAGTTATTGGTGGAAATTATATAATATGTGATGAGGTGGCTATAGAATTATTTTAATTATTATTTTTAACGGACGAAAAAACTACATAATGACTTCTAGTCGGAATTACGGCAAAGACCCTCAATGAAGGTTCAAATATTACACACCTACACATTATCTATATATAGTAATCAGGCTAAACAATTTACGGGCACGTCGCTCTAAGTTGGAATATTTTTTCACACACACATGACATATTTCAAATAAGAGAACATTATTACAGACGGAGTCATTGTAGGTTCAAATCATTGTTAGACCGATCAGAAAGAAAGTGAATATTTAATTCAGGAAAAAACCTGAAATGTGAAAGACAGAGTCGACCCTTTCTAGTAACAACACTAAGAAACCCATGAACGCCACCACGTCCTAAATCTAACTCTGCGATCGTCATAACAAATCGAAATACTTCACCAACAGTGGAAGATGAAGGATTGAAGTAACTATGATATATAGCTAAGAGGCTTGTCTCCAGAACATTTAGTAAGGTGTAGGCCAAGTGTTGCCAAATATTTTGGCGTCATTACCCACATTCACATGAAAAAATGTTCCACCAGCCACCTGTATAGCAAATATTCCAAAGTATACCAAATATGTTTCGTAAATGTTTGTTCCTGGTTCAATTTTCCCAATCAGCTTACTGATTTTTATTCATGTTCTTTGTATATATATTCCTTGAATAGGTTTTCGGGTAGCATACCTTCTTAAATCTCGAAATTCTATATCACCCACCAAAGTTTCCAATGGTCATCAATTTTCTGTTCAGCTGCTCATCGCCCACCCAACAGTTGAAATCGCCCAGATGAGGAACCCCCTGGGGGTTAGCTACTTCGAATGATGCTATATATTAATCCAGAGAAGGGGGTGACTATTATAATGTTTATAAGTAATAATCTTTTAAAGACAAGAGGAAATTTCATCATTAAAATCATAAATATATGTCTACAGAATACAGATTATCAAAATGAAATTAAAAGCATGTAAATCAGGGGCCACTAAACTTTACATATTTAGTTTTATTTCTATCGTGAAAAATGTTGATCTTCAGATATTAGATTATGGCTGTAATTATTATGTTTGTCTTTCTTTAAACATCGTTTATAGTTTGTTAAAATTAATTTTAGATTATTCATACCTCGTCTGTGTAGGTTTCTTTTGATGTAGCCTCCCTGTCTTGTTTATTGGTTACATTTTAAATGTGATATACAGGAACATCAGACATTAAAATGAAATGTTACGTAAAACACACACCTTGTGTTTATTCCAGGTATTTAGATAGATGTCCAGATGTCCACTGACAACAAAATAATACAAAAAAATAATGCCATCATCCAGTGAAACTTGGTAATAATCCAGGTTCCTTGAAGTCACCATTTACAGTAAACAATGGTTAGAAAGAATCAAAAACAAAAGACGTATTCAGCAGTTAATGAAGTGAAAACAAAATAAAAACAACTTTACTGAATAAAATTCATTTCTTAATTTCAATAAGGATTTTTGTTCTTTCTTTTATAAAAAAAACAAATTTTAATTAAAATATGTTGAATATAATATGGGACATTACTACAAAGTACAGCATTATAAGTTCAAATCTTACTTATACTAGAAAAAACCGGAAGTGGAGAAAATTGAAAAACATCTTCTTTTTCTTCCTCTGATTTTTTTTTATCCAAAATTTGGATTTAAGTCAGAGACGAGTTATCGTTCGTGGCAAAAATTTCGTTTTTGTTTACATAAAATTTTCTTTTGTTTGAAAAATCAGAGGGAGAAAAAGAAAAAGTTTTTCAATTTTCTCCACTTCCGGTTTTTTCTAGTAAGTAAATATTAATTTTCAATGCATTTTTGTAACCGTCCATGTGGCCTAATGGTAAGTACTAGAGACGGTGGAGATCCTGATTTAGGGTTCGATTTCCGTTAGGTTCTATACTAATAGCTGCGTATTTGTTGCTTTTATTTTATTGAATGAAGTAGTAGGTTTATAAATATCAATTTTCAGTTAGTTTCCGTAACCGTCCCTTTAGCCTAGTGGTAAGTATAAGAGACGGTAGAGGTCCAGGTTCGGGGTTCAATCACTGGCAGTGTGTCGTATTATATGTTTTATAGTATAAAACAAAAATAAAAAAGTAACTTTATAAATATTAATTTTCACACCGTTTTTATATCTGTCTCCGTGGCCTAATGGTAGGTATTAGAGATGGTGGAGAACCTGCTCTGGGTTTCGATCTCGGTCAAAATCTATAGATAATAATTTCATTTTTTACTTTGCTAGAGAAAAATTTAAATTTAACAAGATATAGTACAGATTCGGACTGAGATTGAACCCCACATCAGTGTCTCCATAGTCTCTAACACCTACCATTAAGGCCAACGAAACAGATACAAGAACATAAGAAAAAATTAATATTTATAAACCTACTTTCAATTTCCAAGCAAAATAGATGTGCTGGCGTTCATGGCTTTCTCATTGTTATTTCTACTATAATCGGGTCAATGTTTACATTTATTCTTCTGGGGCTTTCATAAAATATATTTTCACTTTCTTTCGGGTTCATTAGATCCTACAACCAGATGATCTACAGGTACCTTCTTCATGGTCATAGCTGATAATTAAATATATACGGGAGAGTGTGTCTGTGTATTAGATTAGATCTTGCCGTGATGTACTCAGCAATAATGGTTTTCAATTCCGTCGTCCCTCCATCCTTGGTGTGTATATAAATATATATGTGATTTTAACGTACAACGGCGACAATATATAAATCTGTTTTGTTTGATAATAATTAGATAAAGCTAATTCTACAACCCCTGTTAAACATTGAAACCACGACTATAAAATATAGCAACAACCACGACATAACAGTCTCTGGTTAAATATGATTTAATCAAATTATTGGTAGAGATTGATCCCTAATATTTTATCTCACTCCTTAACCAGGGAGGAAAGGTCCTCAGACTCGGACAATGTTGATAAGGAGAGCAGAGTGTATCCTTATTTGTCACGTCTTTCCAGTTGTCACGGTATATAAAAGGCAGTATTGTTCATTGGTGTACAGTACTAGTCACGCCTGCGAAAGCCGTTGTCAGTTAGCCTTCTGTAACGAGAGAAGAAGGTCGTGGCTTTTTCCTCCCCATCACATAATTCGTCATCCATCTCCAAGCGAAAGAAGAAAATTGAGAACTTCGGTCTTTCAAAAGTAACATTTATTACATTAGAGCAAAATCTTGCATTAACAATATTTTGTGAGACTAAACATGGAATGGACAAAGAGATTATTAGAAGAAGGGCAATTGTCTCTATCTTAAACGTCAATACATTCTACAGAAAATCGAAATGAGAATAATTACAGAGATACTTTACAAAATGTTTCGCGATATGGTTCAAGTTATTTTGTAGTAATATGCAGCTATATTTATACATGTCTCTTATACCCCTCCACGAGGAATTGTGAATACGTATGAATATGATTTTAAAGATGGCGAAACATGTTGAAGAAAAAAAAGGAATTCAGATGATAGGAATAATAAAACATTCCTTTGCCTAGCTAAATGTCGAGAGGTCTAAAACACTAGTTGAATGATATGTGTGATACCACCTAGAATATTGTCTAGAGGTATGGTCAGAGGACTTCAGAAAATACGGAGAAGCTATTGAAGGAATGGAGAGAAGAACAAAACAGAAAACACCAGAATTATTAAGAAATCTGTCTTCTGAAGAAAGATGTTAAACTTTAGGGATTGCAAATTTAGAGGAGATAAATCTAAGAGGGTGGGGGGGACATGATAGAAATATATATTTAAATAGTAGTACACTATTCCAATGTAAAGCCCTGAATAACTACATCTTTCGAGGAGATATATCAAACGAGTGACATGATAGAAATATTTAAAATAATGAAAAGACTACAATATACAGTATTGCAGAAGTAAATGTAAAAATAAGAAGACATCACCATTGTTCTGCAGATGAAAGACAGTACTCTTTACATTTATCCCAGGTATATAGAAAGTTATCCTGATGTCCACTGAATGAAATATAAAACAATAAAGAAACACCACAATCCAGTAAACCTTAGTAATAATCCAATTTCCTCTCAGCCGCCATTTACAGTAGAAAATAGTAAGAAAAACAAAGTCACACTCAGAAGTTAATGCAGTGAAAACAATAAAAATATTAATAAATAATAATAATTTCATTTCATATTATCATTAAATTGTTTGTCTATTTTTATTGTAAACATAAATATATAGATATATATATATATATTATTATTATATATATATATATACATTCATACATATACATCGATACATTCTGTGAGTATGTCTTACTTAGGCAAAAGTCAAGTAATTTGCGGGGAGGAACCAATCCGTTAAATTGATCCCAGTACATGACTGGTACTATAAGTTATCTGCTCCAAAATCATAAAATTATGGATTAATCTGAACACAAAGGTGGGGTAAAATTATTTAAAAATTGAGGTTTTAATACAAATTATGTCTTGGTGTCATATTTAAGGATATAATGTAGTTATTGGTGGAAATTATATAATATGTGATGAGGTGGCTATAGAATTATTTTAATTATTATTTTTAACGGACGAAAAAACTACATAATGACTTCTAGTCGGAATTACGGCAAAGACCCTCAATGAAGGTTCAAATATTACACACCTACACATTATCTATATATAGTAATCAGGCTAAACAATTTACGGGCACGTCGCTCTAAGTTGGAATATTTTTTCACACACACATGACATATTTCAAATAAGAGAACATTATTACAGACGGAGTCATTGTAGGTTCAAATCATTGTTAGACCGATCAGAAAGAAAGTGAATATTTAATTCAGGAAAAAACCTGAAATGTGAAAGACAGAGTCGACCCTTTCTAGTAACAACACTAAGAAACCCATGAACGCCACCACGTCCTAAATCTAACTCTGCGATCGTCATAACAAATCGAAATACTTCACCAACAGTGGAAGATGAAGGATTGAAGTAACTATGATATATAGCTAAGAGGCTTGTCTCCAGAACATTTAGTAAGGTGTAGGCCAAGTGTTGCCAAATATTTTGGCGTCATTACCCACATTCACATGAAAAAATGTTCCACCAGCCACCTGTATAGCAAATATTCCAAAGTATACCAAATATGTTTCGTAAATGTTTGTTCCTGGTTCAATTTTCCCAATCAGCTTACTGATTTTTATTCATGTTCTTTGTATATATATTCCTTGAATAGGTTTTCGGGTAGCATACCTTCTTAAATCTCGAAATTCTATATCACCCACCAAAGTTTCCAATGGTCATCAATTTTCTGTTCAGCTGCTCATCGCCCACCCAACAGTTGAAATCGCCCAGATGAGGAACCCCCTGGGGGTTAGCTACTTCGAATGATGCTATATATTAATCCAGAGAAGGGGGTGACTATTATAATGTTTATAAGTAATAATCTTTTAAAGACAAGAGGAAATTTCATCATTAAAATCATAAATATATGTCTACAGAATACAGATTATCAAAATGAAATTAAAAGCAAGTAAATCAGGGGCCACTAAACTTTACATATTTAGTTTTATTTCTATCGTGAAAAATGTTGATCTTCAGATATTAGATTATGGCTGTAATTATTATGTTTGTCTTTCTTTAAACATCGTTTATAGTTTGTTAAAATTAATTTTAGATTATTCATACCTCGTCTGTGTAGGTTTCTTTTGATGTAGCCTCCCTGTCTTGTTTATTGGTTACATTTTAAATGTGATATACAGGAACATCAGACATTAAAATGAAATGTTACGTAAAACACACACCTTGTGTTTATTCCAGGTATTTAGATAGATGTCCAGATGTCCACTGACAACAAAATAATACAAAAAAATAATGCCATCATCCAGTGAAACTTGGTAATAATCCAGGTTCCTTGAAGTCACCATTTACAGTAAACAATGGTTAGAAAGAATCAAAAACAAAAGACGTATTCAGCAGTTAATGAAGTGAAAACAAAATAAAAACAACTTTACTGAATAAAATTCATTTCTTAATTTCAATAAGGATTTTTGTTCTTTCTTTTATAAAAAAAACAAATTTTAATTAAAATATGTTGAATATAATATGGGACATTACTACAAAGTACAGCATTATAAGTTCAAATCTTACTTATACTAGAAAAAACCGGAAGTGGAGAAAATTGAAAAACATCTTCTTTTTCTTCCTCTGATTTTTTTTTATCCAAAATTTGGATTTAAGTCAGAGACGAGTTATCGTTCGTGGCAAAAATTTCGTTTTTGTTTACATAAAATTTTCTTTTGTTTGAAAAATCAGAGGGAGAAAAAGAAAAAGTTTTTCAATTTTCTCCACTTCCGGTTTTTTCTAGTAAGTAAATATTAATTTTCAATGCATTTTTGTAACCGTCCATGTGGCCTAATGGTAAGTACTAGAGACGGTGGAGATCCTGATTTAGGGTTCGATTTCCGTTAGGTTCTATACTAATAGCTGCGTATTTGTTGCTTTTATTTTATTGAATGAAGTAGTAGGTTTATAAATATCAATTTTCAGTTAGTTTCCGTAACCGTCCCTTTAGCCTAGTGGTAAGTATAAGAGACGGTAGAGGTCCAGGTTCGGGGTTCAATCACTGGCAGTGTGTCGTATTATATGTTTTATAGTATAAAACAAAAATAAAAAAGTAACTTTATAAATATTAATTTTCACACCGTTTTTATATCTGTCTCCGTGGCCTAATGGTAGGTATTAGAGATGGTGGAGAACCTGCTCTGGGTTTCGATCTCGGTCAAAATCTATAGATAATAATTTCATTTTTTACTTTGCTAGAGAAAGATTTAAATTTAACAAGATATAGTACAGATTCGGACTGAGATTGAACCCCACATCAGTGTCTCCATAGTCTCTAACACCTACCATTAAGGCCAACGAAACAGATACAAGAACATAAGAAAAAATTAATATTTATAAACCTACTTTCAATTTCCAAGCAAAATAGATGTGCTGGCGTTCATGGCTTTCTCATTGTTATTTCTACTATAATCGGGTCAATGTTTACATTTATTCTTCTGGGGCTTTCATAAAATATATTTTCACTTTCTTTCGGGTTCATTAGATCCTACAACCAGATGATCTACAGGTACCTTCTTCATGGTCATAACTGATAATTAAATATATACGGGAGAGTGTGTCTGTGTATTAGATTAGATCTTGCCGTGATGTACTCAGCAATAATGGTTTTCAATTCCGTCGTCCCTCCATCCTTGGTGTGTATATAAATATATATGTGATTTTAACGTACAACGGCGACAATATATAAATCTGTTTTGTTTGATAATAATTAGATAAAGCTAATTCTACAACCCCTGTTAAACATTGAAACCACGACTATAAAATATAGCAACAACCACGACATAACAGTCTCTGGTTAAATATGATTTAATCAAATTATTGGTAGAGATTGATCCCTAATATTTTATCTCACTCCTTAACCAGGGAGGAAAGGTCCTCAGACTCGGACAATGTTGATAAGGAGAGCAGAGTGTATCCTTATTTGTCACGTCTTTCCAGTTGTCACGGTATATAAAAGGCAGTATTGTTCATTGGTGTACAGTACTAGTCACGCCTGCGAAAGCCGTTGTCAGTTAGCCTTCTGTAACGAGAGAAGAAGGTCGTGGCTTTTTCCTCCCCATCACATAATTCGTCATCCATCTCCAAGCGAAAGAAGAAAATTGAGAACTTCGGTCTTTCAAAAGTAACATTTATTACATTAGAGCAAAATCTTGCATTAACAATATTTTGTGAGACTAAACATGGAATGGACAAAGAGATTATTAGAAGAAGGGCAATTGTCTCTATCTTAAACGTCAATACATTCTACAGAAAATCGAAATGAGAATAATTACAGAGATACTTTACAAAATGTTTCGCGATATGGTTCAAGTTATTTTGTAGTAATATGCAGCTATATTTATACATGTCTCTTATACCCCTCCACGAGGAATTGTGAATACGTATGAATATGATTTTAAAGATGGCGAAACATGTTGAAGAAAAAAAAGGAATTCAGATGATAGGAATAATAAAACATTCCTTTGCCTAGCTAAATGTCGAGAGGTCTAAAACACTAGTTGAATGATATGTGTGATACCACCTAGAATATTGTCTAGAGGTATGGTCAGAGGACTTCAGAAAATACGGAGAAGCTATTGAAGGAATGGAGAGAAGAACAAAACAGAAAACACCAGAATTATTAAGAAATCTGTCTTCTGAAGAAAGATGTTAAACTTTAGGGATTGCAAATTTAGAGGAGATAAATCTAAGAGGGTGGGGGGGACATGATAGAAATATATATTTAAATAGTAGTACACTATTCCAATGTAAAGCCCTGAATAACTACATCTTTCGAGGAGATATATCAAACGAGTGACATGATAGAAATATTTA
The DNA here is from genome assembly GCA_964016885.1 of Eledone cirrhosa. NCBI lineage: Eukaryota > Metazoa > Mollusca > Cephalopoda > Octopoda > Eledonidae > Eledone > Eledone cirrhosa. Next base: position 29,026,037 of record OZ024757.1, on the reverse strand, counting down.
AAATAATGAAAAGACTACAATATACAGTATTGCAGAAGTAAATGTAAAAATAAGAAGACATCACCATTGTTCTGCAGATGAAAGACAGTACTCTTTACATTTATCCCAGGTATATAGAAAGTTATCCTGATGTCCACTGAATGAAATATAAAACAATAAAGAAACACCACAATCCAGTAAACCTTAGTAATAATCCAATTTCCTCTCAGCCGCCATTTACAGTAGAAAATAGTAAGAAAAACAAAGTCACACTCAGAAGTTAATGCAGTGAAAACAATAAAAATATTAATAAATAATAATAATTTCATTTCATATTATCATTAAATTGTTTGTCTATTTTTATTGTAAACATAAATATATAGATATATATATATATATTATTATTATATATATATATATACATTCATACATATACATCGATACATTCTGTGAGTATGTCTTACTTAGGCAAAAGTCAAGTAATTTGCGGGGAGGAACCAATCCGTTAAATTGATCCCAGTACATGACTGGTACTATAAGTTATCTGCTCCAAAATCATAAAATTATGGATTAATCTGAACACAAAGGTGGGGTAAAATTATTTAAAAATTGAGGTTTTAATACAAATTATGTCTTGGTGTCATATTTAAGGATATAATGTAGTTATTGGTGGAAATTATATAATATGTGATGAGGTGGCTATAGAATTATTTTAATCATTATTTTTAACGGACGAAAAAACTACATAATGACTTCTAGTCGGAATTACGGCAAAGACCCTCAATGAATGCTCAAATATTACACACCTACACATTATCTATATATAGTAATCAGGCTAAACAATTTACGGGCACGTCGCTCTAAGTTGGAATATTTTTTCACACACACATGACATATTTCAAATAAGAGAACATTATTACAGACGGAGTCATTGTAGGTTCAAATCATTGTTAGACCGATCAGAAAGAAAGTGAATATTTAATTCAGGAAAAAACCTGAAATGTGAAAGACAGAGTCGACCCTTTCTAGTAACAACACTAAGAAACCCATGAACGCCACCACGTCCTAAATCTAACTCTGCGATCGTCATAACAAATCGAAATACTTCACCAACAGTGGAAGATGAAGGATTGAAGTAACTATGATATATAGCTAAGAGGCTTGTCTCCAGAACATTTAGTAAGGTGTAGGCCAAGTGTTGCCAAATATTTTGGCGTCATTACCCACATTCACATGAAAAAATGTTCCACCAGCCACCTGTATAGCAAATATTCCAAAGTATACCAAATATGTTTCGTAAATGTTTGTTCCTGGTTCAATTTTCCCAATCAGCTTACTGATTTTTATTCATGTTCTTTGTATATATATTCCTTGAATAGGTTTTCGGGTAGCATACCTTCTTAAATCTCGAAATTCTATATCGCCCACCAAAGTTTCCAATGGTCATCAATTTTCTGTTCAGCTGCTCATCGCCCACCCAACAGTTGAAATCGCCCAGATGAGGAACCCCCTGGGGGTTAGCTACTTCGAATGATGCTATATATTAATCCAGAGGAGGGGGTGACTATTATAATGTTTATAAGTAATAATCTTTTAAAGACAAGAGGAAATTTCATCATTAAAATCATAAATATATGTCTACAGAATACAGATTATCAAAATGAAATTAAAAGCAAGTAAATCAGGGGCCACTAAACTTTACATATTTAGTTTTATTTCTATCGTGAAAAATGTTGATCTTCAGATATTAGATTATGGCTGTAATTATTATGTTTGTCTTTCTTTAAACATCGTTTATAGTTTGTTAAAATTAATTTTAGATTATTCATACCTCGTCTGTGTAGGTTTCTTTTGATGTAGCCTCCCTGTCTTGTTTATTGGTTACATTTTAAATGTGATATACAGGAACATCAGACATTAAAATGAAATGTTACGTAAAACACACACCTTGTGTTTATTCCAGGTATTTAGATAGATGTCCAGATGTCCACTGACAACAAAATAATACAAAAAAATAATGCCATCATCCAGTGAAACTTGGTAATAATCCAGGTTCCTTGAAGTCACCATTTACAGTAAACAATGGTTAGAAAGAATCAAAAACAAAAGACGTATTCAGCAGTTAATGAAGTGAAAACAAAATAAAAACAACTTTACTGAATAAAATTCATTTCTTAATTTCAATAAGGATTTTTGTTCTTTCTTTTATAAAAAAAACAAATTTTAATTAAAATATGTTGAATATAATATGGGACATTACTACAAAGTACAGCATTATAAGTTCAAATCTTACTTATACTAGAAAAAACCGGAAGTGGAGAAAATTGAAAAACATCTTCTTTTTCTTCCTCTGATTTTTTTTTATCCAAAATTTGGATTTAAGTCAGAGACGAGTTATCGTTCGTGGCAAAAATTTCGTTTTTGTTTACATAAAATTTTCTTTTGTTTGAAAAATCAGAGGGAGAAAAAGAAAAAGTTTTTCAATTTTCTCCACTTCCGGTTTTTTCTAGTAAGTAAATATTAATTTTCAATGCATTTTTGTAACCGTCCATGTGGCCTAATGGTAAGTACTAGAGACGGTGGAGATCCTGATTTAGGGTTCGATTTCCGTTAGGTTCTATACTAATAGCTGCGTATTTGTTGCTTTTATTTTATTGAATGAAGTAGTAGGTTTATATATATCAATTTTCAGTTAGTTTCCGTAACCGTCCCTTTAGCCTAGTGGTAAGTTTAAGAGACGGTAGAGGTCCAGGTTCGGGGTTCCATCACTGGCAGTGTGTCGTATTATATTTTTTATAGTATAAAACAAAAATAAAAAAGTAACTTTATAAATATTAATTTTCACACCGTTTTTATATCTGTCTCCGTGGCCTAATGGTAGGTATTAGAGATGGTGGAGAACCTGCTCTGGGTTTCGATCTCAGTCAAAATCTATAGATAATAATTTCATTTTTTACTTTGCTAGAGAAAAATTTAAATTTAACAAGATATAGTACAGATTCGGACTGAGATTGAACCCCACATCAGTGTCTCCATAGTCTCTAACACCTACCATTAAGGCCAACGAAACAGATACAAGAACATAAGAAAAAATTAATATTTATAAACCTACTTTCAATTTCCAAGCAAAATAGATGTGCTGGCGTTCATGGCTTTCTCATTGTTATTTCTACTATAATCGGGTCAATGTTTACATTTATTCTTCTGGGGCTTTCATAAAATATATTTTCACATGGAAGTGATTAGAGATAAGATTGATAGTTTCATAATATACTTTTAGGTTATAATTACATAAATGTTCTGCATGTATGTACAAATGACACACACGATTAAATGTACGAGTAATTTTGGATAAATAACTATTTGTAGAGATGAAGGCTAGATTAGAACCCAGGATCTTGTGATTAGAAAGCAAACTTAGATTTTCAATTCATTAATCACTCTTTCACTGTATTTCCCATGATGAGAATCACAAGTGAGTGTCTGTGAAACTCGAGTGGAATAAATACCACAAGGTATTTGTGTTAGAATGCACCAATCTATCAGTTTTTCTCTCTGATGTGTACACCTTTCGCTAATGTATGTGCGTGTGCATAAACTGGTGCATTCACACACACACACAGATGGATATGAAGGTGCATGACCTAGTGGTAAAGGTGTGGGACTTACAATCATAATCTCAAGCATTCAATTCCCAGACCAGGTGGAGCATTGTGTTCTTGAGCAAAACACTTCATTTCATGTTACTCCGGAACACTCAGCTAAAAATGAGTACCAGTAGTAGCTGGTGGATAACCCTGGCATCCTGTCTAGTGGGGAATCTTATACCCTCAGTCACTTAACACTGGAGAAAAGTGAAATTAAGACTTGAGACAGACTTTAACTAATTTATAATATATTACATATATAATTATCTATAGTCTAAGAGTGAATGGTATTGGCCATGAGCCTTTTCTGTTCTTGCTGTCATCTCTAAAACAACTTAAAGCCATCTTTAACATTTAACATCCTGTACCACATGAAAACACCTTAGGAAGACTTTTTTGAAAAGTACAAAGCAACACTATGTATCACTGATTTTACTCCAGTTTACAACAAATTCTCAATGATCTGTCCACTAGAACCAATACTATAAACATTTGGATTAACAAACCATATTTTTTTTTAGATATTTTGTGCTAAATCACAACAGAATGTCAAGAGTTAAGCAACATCTACAAAAGGACGTCTACTGCATAAATATTTGTATTTTCGCACCATTAACCCTTTAGCATTTAAACCGGCCATATCCGGTCAGAATTCTCTCACCTCTTTCTGTTCAAATCGGCTGTAACCGCCTGCTCATACTGATGTTAAGATATTGTTCTCAAAATAACTAATATTAAAATCTCATAGATTCGATATTATGTGAGATAATTTTATGAGGTAACTTTATCACAAAAATACAATTGTAAATATAGAGTAATGTAAATGCTAAAGGGTTAAATGTTAAAACCAAAATAGTTTTGAAATGTAATGAATGTAGTTATTTGTGCTTCGTCTCCATTAAAACTATTTTTCAATGTAGTCTTACCTCATGGAAATTACACAGTATGTTTGATAGAGACTTAGATAGAAATATTTAATTATGCATCTTTTATCAGAATACTACTTACCTTACATCCATTATACGGGTCATATGCATATGTGTTTGGTAGACAACGATCACAATTATTTCCTGTAACATGTGGTGGGCAGACACAGTCTCCAGTAAGTGGGTGACAGAGTCCAACATTGCATTTACAACCTAAAAACATAGATGTCTCAGGAAATGGTTACAAGGTTATATCAAGTCATGCTAGATTTCATAGGTGAAAAAATTACATTAATTTGGTTTTATAATTATGTAATAATTAGTAAGCCAAAACACCACCCCATCCTAGGCATAGAGCCTGTCACCTCCTCTCTTTCTTCTGTGGCCTAATACTCCTTGTTTTTCCCCTCCTTTTCCTATATCATATATAGTCTTTCCTATACAGCTATACCTGCCCTTCTTTACCTGTTCCCCCCATTTTTCATAACTTAATTTTGTTTTTATCTTTTTTTTCATATTTCCATGATTGTATAATTTCTTTTTGTAAAATATGATTGACATAATATATTTATGTATAACAGATAACAAAATAAAATATTCATCGATTAAAAAAAAAAACGAAAATTACATAAATGGAGAAACTTTAAAGTCAGAAAGATTTCCTACGTATTCAATCAAAGAAAAGATATATAAGGTAGTAACTAATAACATATATTCAACATAAAATTCACATACGTTTACAAGATGGGAATCCATAGTATCCATGTTTGCAAGTTGAACAATCTCTTCCAATGACAGCAGGCAAACAACGACATTGTCCACCTAAAGGTTCACACTCTGTAGATACGAGGGTGACTTTGCCTTTCATCCTTACGGGGTCGATAAAATAAAGTACCAGTAATTTACTGGGTAATTGCTGGCCTTGTGCCTAAAGTAGAAACAATTATATATATATATTATATATATCATATATATATTATATATATGATATATATTATATATATATTAATATTATCTATATGTTATATATTATATAATATATTATATATAATATATATATTATATATATATTATATATGTTATATATAATATATATATATATTATATATAATATATATATATTATATATATATTATATATATCATATATATATTATATATGTTATATATTATATATAATATATAATATATATATTATATATATCATATATATTATACATATGTTATATATTATATATATAAATTATATATATCATATATATTATATATATGTTATATATATATATTATATATATCATATATTATATATAAGTTATATATCTATATCTATATATATATATATATGTGTGTGTGTATAGTAGTAGTAGTAGTAGTAGTAGTAGTAGTAGTAGTAGTAGTAGTAGTAGTAGTAGTAGTAGTAGTACATTACTGTGTTTACTCTCTTTAGATGCTCTGAGTTTCGCGTGATCAAAGAGCAATCTCAGTGATATAATAAATATTATACTCTACTTTAGTATTGAGCATTTTTTAATACAAATCCAGACACACACACATAAACAAATATATATATTTATATATATATGTGTGTGTGTGTGTCCGTATGTATCTATGATGAGGTAGATGAATGTATACTTGTTTAAAGGATATATTCATAATATTCTAACAAAATGGAGTTTGTCTCTGCTATTAAAACCAATCTTCAAAGAAAAGGAAAGAGATTTAGAATATTTAAGAGCATATTTTATATATTCTAGACTTTTAACCGAATCGCTAAACCAGCAAATCGATAATTAAAAATCTTCTATCACCAAAGGTCACATATTACTGATAGGGTGGGGTGATGAGCATAAATGTTTTTATATACAGAAAATAAGATAGGTGTATTTGCATATATAGAGGAGGATAAGGAGTTGAAGAAGTAATAAAATAGAAAAACAAACCATGAAACCGCTATGTATGTATAGTCTCGTAACTCGTTTCTTGGACATTTCTCTCCCTCTCTCCCCCTCTCAATCCTTCTCTGGAAGAAATTTACTGAACACAGTAAATTTCTTCCAGAGAAGGATTGAGAGGGAGAGAGAGAATGTGAAAAGTGAGATAGAGATATAGAGGAAAAGACGACTCCAATACTTGACTGCACTGGACTGGACTGATACTTTTTTATAGAGCTCAAAAGGATGAAAGGCAAAGTTGACTTCGGTGGGATTTTAACTCAGAGAAAACGCACCCGAAAAACATTCTAACCGACGTTCTAAAGATTCTGCCAATTCGTCGCTCAATAAAACCGCTAAATGTACCGGTTATTTGGAATAGCTAACCTAAATATTGTAAAATTTTAATTGTAAGTATATGGAGAAAAGGAAAATGGCAATCGTGAAATTGTGAATTAGATTCTCGGACCGAGCTTTGCGTTGTGTTCTCGAGCAAGACACTTTATTTCACGTTCCTCCAGTTTACTCATTTGTAGAAATGAGTTGTGACATCACTAGTGCAAAGCTGTATCGGCTTTTGCCTTTCCCTTGGACAACATCCTTAGATATTTGTACTGGCATTACTATTTTATAACAGCAACTGCTTGTATACCTTTTATTGACCACCTGACCTATTTTCACCCCTAAAGTAAGCTTCAATTACTACTATTTTACCATTTGGCCAATTATTAACTTTCTATTGGTTAATTCTAAACCTCTTACCAAACAGACAGAATATATTAGATCTTTGTTGGTTTTATTCAATGAACAAATAAAATTATTTCTGAGGTCAGCATAAGACCTATTTCTTCCCTAAAATAATCCTTCATTCATAATATTCTTTTCCATCCAAAACTGAAATCTACCTTCCTCTACCCATAATTTAAGGTTCTTCTACTACTATATTACTATCCTGACCCTCACTATCTCTCTATTGGTCAATTCAAAACCTGTTCCCAAACAGACCTATTGTATTGAATCTTTGTTTTTTTCAATAAACAAATATCATTATTTCTGAAGACAGCATATATATGTGTAGGTATGTATATTCCCTCTGATAGTTTGTATAAATATTGTACAGGGATCTATAGAATATGCATACCAACTCTAACACATATATATCCTAGAAACGATCGTAAAATGATGAATTTTTTTAATATAAGGAACTGTTTCTTTGTTTATTCATTATTTTATTAATTTATATATATATATATATGTATGTATATGTATACATGTATATGTATATATATATATGTATATCTATGTATATATATGTATATGTATGAATATATAAATATATATATATATATATACATATGTATATGTACATATGTGTGTATATATATATATGTATATATATATATGTGTATGTATATATATGTATATATATGTGTATATATATATATGTGTGTGTGTATGTAAATATATATATATATATATATATATATGTGTATATATATATATATAATGTATGTATATATATATATATATATATATATACACATACACACATATATATATATATATATATATATATATATATATATATATATATATATATGTATATATGTATGGTATATGATGTGTTAATATAACGGTACATGTGATGTGAGCTCAAACGAAGATGATACAATAAACGAGAGGGGGGTGATGGGGAGAGGGTGGAGTGATGGGGAGAGGGTGGAGTGATAGCGAGAGGGGGAGTGATA
>OZ024757.1:28987807-28990307 GCA_964016885.1 Eledone cirrhosa | reverse complement strand
ATCTCCTCCTTTCCTCCGATACATATATCCGATTATATATATATCGAGTTGCAACCGATAGATAGTATTAGCAATTGGAAAGACCAACCGAAACATTGTTTCCTCGGTCCGATTTGACGAAAGTCAATCGACATTAAAATATATATATATATATATATATATATATATCTTCTTTTTGTGTGTCACAACAAAAACAAGATGGCGTAGGACAGAACAAAGGAGAGGCACAAAGGGACATACAGAGCTGGAGAGAACTCGTCCATGGCTCTCGGGAATTTTAGCCGCCCTAGAATAGAGAATATATATATATATATAATACAAATATATATATATATATATATATATATATATATATATATATATATATAATACAAATATATATATATATATATGTATATATATATATATAATACAAATATATATATATATATGTATATATATATATATATATATATATATATATATATATATATATATATATATATATATATATATATATATATATATATATATATATATATACACACACATATAATAATACAAATATATATATATATATATATATATATATATATATACATATATATATATATATATATATATATATATATATATATATATACATATATAATACAAATATATATATATATATATATATATATAATACAAATATATATATATATATATATATATATATATATATATAATTGTTTCTACTTTTGGCACAAGGCCAGCAATTACCCAGTACATTACTGGTACTTTATTTTATCGACCCCGTAAGGATGAAAGGCAAAGTTAACCTTGGAGGGATTTGAACTCAGTCCGTAAAGAGACGTAACTCTATGCTAGAAAGCATGGCGTCCGACCCTCTACTGATACTGCCAATCCACTGCCCTTATATATATATATATATATATATATATATATATATATATATATATATATATATATATATATATATATATATATATAATACAAATATATACATATATATATATATATATACATATATATATATATTTGTATTATATATATATATATATATATATATTTGTATTATATATGTGTATATATATATACATATATATATAATTGTATTATATGTGTGTGTATATATATATATATATATATATATATATATATATATATATTTGTATTATATATGTGTATATATATATACATATATATATAATTGTATTATATATGTGTGTATATATATATATATATATATATATATATATATATACGTCTATATGCATATACATACATATTCATGCATATATATATATATATTTATATATATACATATACATAATATACATACATATATATATATGCATACATATATATATATATACATGCATATATATATACATATATACATGCATATATATATACATATATATATATATACATGCATATATATATATATATATCTATATATATATATACATGCATATATATATATATATATACATGCATATATATATATATATATATATATATATATATACATGCATATATATATATATACATGCATATATATATATATACATGCATATATATATATATGCATATATATATATATACATGCATATATATATATATACATGCATATATATATACATATATACATGCATATATATATATATATATATACATGCATATATATATATGCATATATATATATGCATATATATATATATATATATATATATATATATATAGGCATGTATATACACATCCTTTGTTGTTTTAATGTCAATTCTCTTTATTTACAATGATGAGATTTTCCTCTCTTTTTCCTTTACTTCTTTTACTATTGTTGTTATTGTTGTTACTGTTGATCATGATGTTGATAGCTGTGACTATCTTGTTATTATTCTTGCTATTGATGCTGTTGTCGTTGTCTTATTTGTCCTTGGTGATGGTTACGGTGCAGTTTTTGGTTCTGTCTTTGATTTGGTATTGTTGCTGTTGTTGTAATTTTTTACATATGTTCTATTTATTGTTGTTGTTTCGTTTGTGTCTAAAAATTGTTGTTAATTTTTCTTTTATTTATCTGGGGGTTTTTTTGTCCTTCCCATCAGCATGTCTGCAAAAATGTTTTCTATATGTTTTCTGTGTGTGTGTGTTTGATTGTTTGTTTCATTTAATGACTGTTTTAAACCTCAAAGCGAAAAAGTGTGTATTAAAAAAATATGTTCTTTTTTCATTTATTAAATTTTTATTTAATATCTCGGATGTGAATGTTTGACCTGACGACCACACGAATGTTGAAAGGGGAGAAATATCGAAATAAATGTCTCGAGGATAAAACCTCTGTTTGAAAAAATTTAAAGAAGAAATACTAAAGGAAGATAAAAGACAAAATGAAAGATTTAAAAGAAAATTTAAAATGGCCGATTAGTTGTATGTTGACGAGTGAAGTTGTAGAGTTTTCTTGTTAAAAGATTTTGTGATATTTTTCTTCTAAGAACATATTGGTGACATCTAACCA
>OZ024757.1:28972807-28975307 GCA_964016885.1 Eledone cirrhosa | reverse complement strand
TTACTTTTCTATTTTTTTCTTAAATATAAGTATGTATACGTACATACATATATGTATACAGACGTACAGTAGCATGTATGTATATATATATATATATATATATATATATATATATATATATATATATATACATACATGCACACATATATATATGTACGTATGGATTCACCGAACATTTATTATAATGCTCGGTGTGTTTGTAAACAAACATCCCGAATTAAGCCGTACAGTGTCTAGCAACCATCGTTGCTCATTTGTTCAACACTGACAAAGGAACGCTGTACTAGTTTCAAGCTTATTAGCTATCGTCAGCAACGCATACCTTCCTGCCAGATGGTTGAACGTCTGAAAGTATATACTTTCCTTATGCATATTAACGGCTGAGCAGACTAATTTGCATATCGAGTGAGTTAATCGGCCGGAGTACCGAAAACGATAAACGGAAAAAATGAAACGAAATTTCATTTCTCACTCTTAGTACGGCTGTTACTTAAATATAAGTATGTATGCGTAAATACATATATGTATACAGACGTACAGTAGTATGTATATATATATATATATATATATATATATATATACATACATACATGCACACATATATATATGTACGTATGGATTCACCGAACATTTATTATAATGCTCGGTGTGTTTGTAAACAAACATCACGAATTAAGCCGTACAGTGTCTAGCAACCATCGTTGCTCATTTGTTCAACACTGACAAAGGAACGCTTCAAACTGCCTATTGAATGCGAAGAGGCAAACAAGTTCACAGACATATATGACTGATCAGCTCTAGGTGGCTTAGAAAGTATCTATATAGTGTCGAGATGGCTTAGAAAGTATGTATATAATGTCGAAATGACTTAGTAAGTGTATAATAAAATGTTTAAATAATATACACCAAAGAAAACATTACATACCTCTTTACATGAAAACAATATCCAGAGTGATATTTTCTTTCAAAAACGGAAGTCAATCGAAAAGAAAAGAGTACACATTGTCAAACCTATAACAGTAGAGACTTCTGGTGTTCCTTACTTATTGCTATCAGGGTGGATTAGCCACCCACAGGAGTGACCCTCACAAATTAGAATAACTGTTTCAATGGATCACCCTCACTATCTTCTGGGGTAACGCTGGTGGAGAGTGTTCTCTCACATTGTACAGGCTTGTAGCACTGGGGCAGTGGTTGTATATATGACTACACCAGTGTGGTATATATCACCGGGGTAGTGATGGTATAGGTTGATGATATGTACCAATGGGGTAGTCGAAAGATTTAATCTAACACACTAATGACTCCACCAATTATCTGAGCTTCTTTCTTCTTCCTGTTCAACCATTGGCAGATGTTAGTAGCACAAGTGTTGACTCTTGTATCGATGTGATGAACGTCCTAATATATACATATTTATACATACACACACAATATAAGTGAAAAATTAACAGATATAGCACCTCTCTAGTGATCCCTTCACGAGAGAAAGGGGTTACTAGAGTTACTAAAAATATAGGAAACTGTGGGGTTAGGGTTTCAGCTAAGTATTGACTTACAGATATAGCACCTCTCTAAGTGATCACTTCATGGGAGAAAGGAAATTATGGGGTTCATGTGGACATGTTTCAGCTTAACCCTTTAGCATTTACATTACTCTATATTTACTATTGTATTTTCACAGTAAAGGCTTTAACTCACATAATATGGAATCTATGAGATTTTGATGTTATTTATTTTGAGAACAGTACCTTAGTGTAGGTATGAGTGGTCAGTTTCAACAGAAAGAGGTGAGGGAGTACTGGCCGGATTTGGCGGACATGTCCGTACCAGTGCATGAGGTGGGAAGCTGTGGGCTGGTGCACACACAGCACTTTGTTGGAAATGTGTTGGTTCTCAGGGCTCTGATATTGAAGCTGTCAATCCTCTTTGTGAGGGGCCACGTTTCTGCTCTATATAGGAGAATGGAGAGGACACATTGTCAAACCTATAACATTGGAGTTTAGTGAGGAATTCAAGGATCTCAGACCACTGCTGTTCCTCATAGTTCTCCAGGCAATAACAAAGGAGTTTAAGACTGGCTGTCCCTGAGAACCTCTCTATGCAGATGATTTGGTCCTTATAGCTGAATTCATAAGCGAGCTAGAGATAAGTTCCGACTATTGAAACAGAATTTACAATCAAAAAGGCTGAGACTGAACTTAGAAATAACTAGTGTTGGCAAGCAGCAAAGTAGACAGAACTCTAATCCCATCAGTAGGCAGAAGTTTAAAGAGCAACTCCCATTGTCTACAAAGCAAGTTTTTTCCCTACGTACAAAAGGACGGCTGTGTGCCATGCTGCATGGTAGTGAAACATAAGCAGTGACTGCAGAGGATATGTGTAAGCTGGAAAGAAATGAGGCAATCATGCTTCGTAGGATGTGCAATGAAAATGTGAGAGAAAGGTAGAGCTTGGATGAACTGAGGGAGAAACTGGGTTTAAGAGGAATCAGAAATGG
>OZ024757.1:28957807-28967807 GCA_964016885.1 Eledone cirrhosa | reverse complement strand
GATGATGAGTAAATAATATTTTGTCTGATACTCTAATGATTCTGCTAATTCAATGATAAATACTACTTGTGGTGTTGTCCACAAGAGTGTCAGTTACAAAGCTTGGTTAGATGTGGTTCCACCATATCTGAACACATTGCTGTCCTTACTCATTAAACTCTGCCAAGTCCAATGCTGTGCAGGGGTGTTCTAGCAGGGGACATATCAGGAGGTACCACATAGTCTTTGGTTTGATGCCGCAGTCACACACAACGTCCCCATCCTTTAAATATCCACATTTTGCAAGAGTGACTTTTGCACATCCAACACCAGATCTTAGTCTGGATAGTTTGTATCTGCTCCAGGGGACAGTGCCTCACTCGCCTTTAGCTCCATTGTTGTTAATAAATTGAAGGCGCATAGCTTTGTGGTTAGGGTATTCGGCTTACAGTCATAAGGTTGTGAGTTCAATTCCCAGAGGCATGTAGTGTCCTTGAGTAAGACACTTTATTTCACGTTGCTTCAGTCCACTCAGCTGGCATAAATGAGTTGTACCTGTAGTTCGAATGGTCAGCCTTTTCACACTCAGTGTTACGCTGAACCTCTCTGATAACTACGTTAATGGTACGTGCGTCTGAGGAATGCTCAGCCACTTGCACGTTAATTTCATGAGCAGGCTGTTCCATTGATTGGAACAACTGGAACAGTCATCGTAACCGAGAGAGTATTTCTATCCAAGTATAAATTATTACTATTAATCATTTACAAGGTTTGCTTCAAAAGCAAGGGTACTGATTTTCCTATGTACCTATCTACAACACTGCATCACAGCACCTTGATGTATATAGACATGTTGGTTATAATCTTGGCTACACATACATACTTGTTTCAACATGATCGATTGAGTCAGCCACGAGTTATTGTTGTTTATGTACAGATGTGTTTATAACCCCTGTTACATTTGCAATGCAGGAAAACATCGAACATCATCATCATCATCATTGTTTAACGTCTATCTTCCACGCTAGCATGGGTTAGACGGAAGTTGTCCCACTTGAGGCAAGATTGGTCGGGTGACCGTGTCTTGCTCGTATAGGACTATCTGGCAGGTTTTCTACGGCTGTATGCCCTTCCTTACACCAACCACATTTACAGTGTCGACTAGGAACTTTTTACCATGTTACCTACACAATGACATTACAACATGGACTGTGTGTTTTTTTGTCATGACACCTACACGATCTCATTAGTTTGGACCGGATGTTGTGGTACCAACATAACTTTACAGAGAAAGGGTGGTGTTGGCAGGAGTGGAAGGATGGAGTAGGGGTAGTGGGTTGGGGAGTATGTTTGGTTTGGAGGGGCCTACTGACTGTAGTAGGTTAACGTTGCACATGTGAAACTCAAGACATCTGCTATCAAAACATTTAATTCTTTAACCCAACGTTATGAAGATGCCACTCTATCGAAAAGTAAGGTTTTAAGTGGCACAAAGCTTTCAAAGAAGGCCAAGAAAATGTTGAAGACGAACCTCATTCTGGAAGGCCAATCTCGTCAACATATGAACAAAATGTGGAAGTGGTAAGTGTATCTATCCAGTCAAGATCTACACACGGTGTCTGTCTATCCAACATCTACACACTGTATCTGTCTATCCAACATCATCTACACACTGTATCTGTTTATCCAACATCTACACACTGTATCTGTCTATCCAACATCTACACACTGTATCTGTCTATCCAACATCTACACACTGTATCTGTCTATCCAACATCATCTACACACTGTATCTGTTTATCCAACATCTACACACTGTATCTGTCTATCCAACATCTACACACTGTATCTGTCTATCCAACATTATCTACACACTGTATCTGTCTATCCAACATCTACACTGTGTCTGTCTATCCAACATCTACACTGTGTCTATCTATCCAGTCAACATCTACACACTGTATCTGTCTATCCAATATCTACACACAGTGTCTGTTTATCCAGTCAACATCTACACACTGTATCTGTCTATCCAACATCTACACTGTGTCTGTCTATCCAACATCTACACTGTGTCTATCTACCCAGTCAACATCTACACACTGTACCTGTCTATCCAACATCTACACACTGTATCTGTCTATCCAACATCTACACTGTGTCTGTCTATCCAACATCTACACTGTATCTGTCTATCCAACATCTACACACTGTGTCTATCTACCCAGTCAACATCTACACACTGTGTGTCTATCCAGACATCTAAAAACCTTCCATAATAATTCCAGGTAAGAAATTATGTTATGTTCCAAATACCAGTCTAATGATGAGAAAGTTAGCTTTATTACTAAATCCACCCAAATTCTAAATGTTCTCTTTTTGGAGTTTATTTCTATTTTTTTAAACTGATTTAAAAGAAAGAAAAATTCTAAATTATTTGAACCTTGCAGACAGTGTCTTTCATTAGAAATATTATTATGAAAATGGTAAAAATCAACATCATTATCATCATCCCCGTTTAATGTCTATTTTTCTAAATATCGAATCTATGAGATTTTGACATCTATACCTTAACATCAGTATGAGTGGCCAATTATGACTGGTTTGAACTGAAATAGGTGAGAGAATTCATTGGATATGACTGATTTAAATACTAAAGGGTTAAGGGAGCCCTCTGGGCATTTGATAAAGCTTGTTACATGCAAATTCTTGTTGGTTACTGCTCCTGTGCATCAGCCACACAGAAAGCTTACATTATTTGCTAACCAGCCTGAGATCCCACTACATCTCCTGTGTACCCATATATATCATCATTGTTTAACGTCCATTTTCCACGTTAGCATGGGTAGGATGGGCTAACCCTTTGGAAAAGAATCAAGTTAGAGGACCGTGTTTCGCTCTCCTCGGGCTGATTTGGACTTGGTTTCTATAGCTGGATGCCCTTCCTAATGCCAACCACATTTACAGTGTGTGCTGGGTGCTTTTTGTCATGTCACCTACACGACCATTTGACATAAACATACACAATGTATTATTAAGGTTGATTATAGATAATGTGAGAGTTTGATTCCAGGACCGGGTGATGCGTTATGTCCTTGAGCAAGACACTTTATTTCAGGTTGCTTCTTCTACCTGGAGTTGAGACTGATAGATAGTATTAGCAATTGGAAAGACCAATGGAAACATTGTTTCCTCGGTACGATTTGACGAAAGTCGATCGACTGTCAATAGATAATGTCATTCATAGAAATATGGTAATGAAATGAATGTGTTTATTAGTAGCGGTATACTTACTGTTACGTAGTAGTTACATTTTTCTCCTTTGCAACATTCTATACACAGCCAGTCTCGATACCAATCTCTTTGACAAGTCAGATTCAAATTCAAAAGACGTCTCTCTCTGTTACAATAATCTGACTTGCTGCAGGATTTAGAGATGTGGTGAATTCTTTGAAGCCGTGGTGTCCAGAACATGGCCTCTGGAATAATAATAATAATAGTATTAATAACTAGAATTTCTTTCAATATGTTGACACATGTATGAATATATAAACATAAAACATCTAATATTCCACCTCCATACACACACATGCATGTATCTGTGTGTATATTATGACTCATACACTGTTAACTTTCCTGACATTTGTACATTATGCTATGTACTATACATGCACATTTTATGAGTTGTAGTGCACCTGAGCACTGTACACAGTAATTTCATTATTTTTATTAAACGCACACAGAAATCCGTTAACAGACAGACATTCACACAAATACACACATACACTCACACAGCATAGCAAATGGAACGCCAGCCGCTGTTTTGCTATAGTTTTTTCACCTTCCTCTTCCTTCCTTTTACACACATACATTCACACAAACACAATCACACAGACATTGTGTGATGGATGGAAGTCGTTATGCAGTAGATATACAGGGAAATTTTACAGTAGTAATCACAGTGATAGAGACATTTTTCAAATGCAGGTGGATTCTATAGAAGTGGTTGATAGCTTCCGGTAACTAGGTGATCAAATTTACATGGGAGGGGGGTGTTCCGAGGCCATAGTATCTAGAATAAAGACGGGTTGGAAGAAGTTTAGGGAGCTGCTTCCTCTGTTGACAAAGAAGGGTTTCTCCCTGTGTACGAAAGGCCAGTTATATGATGCCTGTGTGAGATACGCGATGTTGCATGGTAGTGAGACATGGGCAGCAACTACAGAGGCTATGCAACGGCTGGAGAAAAATGAAGCAAGCATGCTTCCTTGGATGTGCAATGTCAATGTGCGTGAACGACCAAGCATAGATGAGTTGAGAGAGAAACAGTGTATGAAAGGGATAAGTTGTGGTGTGCGGGAGAGAAGACTGAGATGGTATGGACATGTGATGCGCATGGAGGATGGCCGCTGGGTAAAGAAGTGCCAAGAAATCCCAGTAGAAGGAAGACATAGTAGAGGAAGACCACGAAAAACATGGGCGGAGGTGGTGAGAGCAGACCTCAGATTGCTGAAGCTCACGGAGGAGATGACGAAGGGCTGTGACAAGTGGAGAGATGCTGTGTTGAATAGGACCCGTCCAACCCTTGCAAGCAGGGAAAAGCAGACGTAAAATGATGATGATGATTGTTTTTACTTTAGGCACTAGGCCAGGAATTCGAAGGGGAAAAAATCGATTAAATCGATCCCAGTGAATTACTGGTAGTTTATTTTTTCGAACCTGTAAGGAAGAATGGCAAAACTAACCTCGGCGGGATTTGAACTCAGAACATAAAGGGCCATAACACTATGCTGCAAAGTTATGTAAGATAATGATGATATTGGCAGCCATGATAACAGTTATGATAATAATTGTTTCTACTTTTGGCACAAGGCCAGCAATTATCCAGTACATTACTGGTACTTTATTTTATCAACCCCGTAAGGACAGTTATGATTATAATATTTGCTATCATGTTGATTGAAGATATTGGCAGTCATGATTTCAGTGATGATGCCAATGATATTTGCAATCATAATATCAACAATGATGGTGACAATAATATGATGCCATCATAACATCAATGATATGATGACAATGATATACATACGTTTCTCTCCATAGACTGACATACAGCTATCATAGTCCTCTTCACATTGAATGGTTGTCTTAATACATTTATCCTTGTTGGTTGCTTGGTTGACACAAACATAGCATTCCAAACTGGCCACTGAAAACAAAATACATAAACATATTTATTAACACATATACTAAATATATGTCGAAATCATTAAATAACTTCTTGTTAATACTTCTGTTACCACATTTTTAATGAAGACACCCTATGATTTTCAAATAATAGTAGGGGAATTGGGAGAGAGAAAAAGAGCAAAATATAAGCAGTCGAAATGGGATTCCTCTGAAGGGTCTTTGGAGTGATGTTACTTGATAAGGTGCGTAGCTCAGAGAGTCACCCCTCTTCTTCATGGTTTTATTCAGTGCTCAAGTCTCACTGCTATACTACTTCTCCGAATTGAGAGATCACAGCTCTAATACTATGGGCATGTAGTTAGAATGTCTCAGGAAAAATTGCTGGACAGATTTGACAGGCAAAATTGACCAACAAGATCAGTTGGAGATGGTTGCTTCTGACAGGACCCACTTGAAGGAGTGTTTGAGGACTCTTCCCTGAAGACCCTCTCAAGAAGAGAATTTGATTCACATTACATATAAACATGCATACAATTTATTTTCTCTGTAATTAATATTGGATCCAGCATGTACATAAGTTTTTGATTTCAGATTTTTCTTCTACTTATGGAATTTTACCTCTAACTCTCCAACATATTCAGCTAAGAACTAGATCATCAACATACAGGAGTTCCCATGGACTCAATTTTTAACACCTTTGTAATGGTCTGAAGGGCAATGATAAATAGAAGCTGAATGAGGACTGAGCCTTGATGGACTCCAATAAGCACTTCAAATTCATTACTGTACTCACAGTAAATTCACCTTGCTGGTAGCACAGCCCTCACAAATCCATCTACACTTAGTCTTCTTAATGCTCATCAGATTACAATGTGGGGGACCCTGTCAAAGGCCTCCAAATTCTCAAAGGCTAGGTACAAAAGTTTACTCTCAACTAAGTTACATGTCCCGAAACCCCAAAGAGTCTGGAAGGGAGAAAACCTTTACAATTGGTAAACTGAAACCTTTACAATTGGTAAACTGAAGGAACAAAAACTAGAAGAGAAGACCAGATGCTACCAGCTAGATATAGTAGGGGTTTCCTCGACAAAGTTCCATGGCTCTGGTACTGTAGATTTGGATGGAGGACGGAAACTCCACTATTCAGGTGTGGTGCCAGAATTGACTGCATAGGCAGGGCTTGAGATAACTTACAATTGTGCTCTGTCTATATATATTTATATATAGTTTAGGACGGGAATCACTCCGTCATTACCATAACAGAAGTTTGATGAGCATTTGATTCCAAAGTCGGGCCCGATTGACACAAATTGAACCTAGAGCTGTTCAATCGCGAAACGCGCGTCACTGCAACCATATTATTATTATTACAATATATATATATATATATATAGTAATAATAAATACAAAGACCAAAATCCGAAAAGGGATCGATTGATAAGGATTCTATCTACACAGGTGTATATAAACCCGTAGAGTAAATATTCATTATTAGTACAAGTTATATATATATATAAATATCAATGATATTAATAAATGGAAACTATATTTATAAAACCATATTTATTCTATTATATATATTTCAAGGGTACCAAAACTTTGGTACGCTCTCATCAGAAAAACTTTTCAATAATACTTAAATTATATATGTGTGTGTCTGTGTAGTGACTTGGCTGAAACTTCGAAATCCCCACGTTTCTACTTAGGAAATAAACTTCAACACTCTAATCGCCACTATTCAGTACATATTTAGTTAACGTTTGAATCTTTTCAATACTATTGTATTTTAAACTCACATTCTAATATATATATCTATATATATATATATATATATATATATATATATATATTATAGATTATGATAACGAAATACTGATTTACTCATGTCAAAAAGCAAAAAAATTAGGCCAGTTGAAAAGGAAATAGTTTAAAGATTATATATACAATTTATATAAAGTTTGTGATTACAAAAAATATAAATTAACTTTTAAAATGTCAGAAATATAGGGGAATTGTTAAATTATTAACTGACAAAAAGATATATAGCGATCACTAATTATTTAAAGAATAAAATAAATAAACACACACAACGACTATATTGTATAAGTGTATATAATATATACATACATATATGTGTATATATATATATATATATAAATATGTGTGTGAAACGTAGAAAATAGCCATTACAAATACTAAAGACACACCTGATTAAAAATAAAAGTTATTTGCGAGTTAGGAAGAAAGGAAAGGTGGGGAAAAAATTAACTGACCTAAAGTTATTGTCACCGAGATATAGATTAGTTTCAGGACAACAGCCATGATGGCGAACAGGTGGTTGATATGAAAAAAAATCCAGGTAAAAACTTCAACGGCAACGAGATTGCCTTAGAAGCCAAGGGACGTAATTAGTAATACAGGTGTGTCTTTAGTGTTTTAATTGTTTTTTTTTTTCTTTTCTCTTTTGTTTTTTTTTTGTCGATGTTTATTTTTATATAAGTGACGTATTTGATTTACTACAAATTGTTGCTTTTAGTGTTGATTACGTTAATCTCCAGCTCAATATATATTATATACACTATCTATTATATACACTATATATTATATACACATATATTACATACACTATTCTAGCTCCCATTCCAACCATGACAATCCCGTTTTATTGTTATTGTTTTTGGTAGATTTGTTTTTAATTTCGAATAGGCTATGTAGTCGGTAAAACCTAAAGGGACACAACACACACCCCTATAGCGTTTCACCAGCCCCTTCCTTCTGTTGTCTGTATCTGTTTATGTATTTACGTGTAGATGTGTGTGTGTACACGTAACTAAAGCGTAATGTCCATTACGAATGGACGATTAAATAATTTTAACGTGTTTTTTAACAATTGATTGGTGGAAAAGATTTTAAATTGTCTTAATTCTGGCCGCAACTCATGGTGCCTGATGCTCTGGGGCAGCGCCACTTATATTTTTATTTAGACATATTTTGGTGTTGCTTTTATTGGTAATGTTTAACCACGAGTCAGTTCTGATCGTTCCGACTACACTTGTAGTCATCATTCTGTTTGTTGTAGTTGTTACCTGGACATATGTTGTTATTGTTGTTGCCATTAGGGTCGGACGCTATGCTTTCCAGCATAGTTACGTCCCTTTACGATCTGAGTTCAAATCCCGCCGAGGTTGACTTTGCCTTTCATCCTTACGGGGTCGATAAAATAAAGTACCAGTAATGCACTGGATAATTTGCTGGCCTTGTGCCTAAAGTAGAAACAATTATTTAACCCACGGGTGAGGGTGGTAGATTAACAGAATCACGAGAGAGTCAGACAAACATTCTTTGTAGAAATCCTTCCTGTTCTTTAAATTCTTAGTTCAAATCCCGCCGAGGTCAATTTTGCTTTTCATCCTTTCAAAGAAATGATGAATAAAATAAAGTACCAGTCAAGTATTGGGTCGATGTAATTTGCTGGCCTTAAGTCAAAATTAGAAGCCATTAAAGTCGATGAGTTGGCAGAATCCCAGACCTGTCAACTCTCCCCAGCCGACGGGGAGATCTCCCACCCACTTTGGAGTGGGTGAGAGATGCCATCTAGAGATTTTCTCTGCATTTTCGACATTGATTCTGCTCCTGTAATAGCCCAGAGTTTCATGGGCTCTGCTAAAGAGACAGCCTGCAAAACCTCAACTGCCCACACTTCTACTAATATATACGTACACACTTACCTTTTCCTGCCCTTAGGGTCGATTATTCCTCTATATATCATTATCACTTACTTTATCCCTTCTTCTCTCTAAAAAATTGGTTATGACCTAAAGATGAAATGGGCTTCCAAACAGTTTCTGTCTACCCAATTTCAGTCATATAGCATTGGTCTACTCGAGGCTATAGTAAATGATAATTGCCTCAGATGCTACACTGTGAGATTGAACCTGGGACCAAATGATTGTGAAGTGAACCCTTTAACTATTCGACCATGCTGTGCCCTCTAGTGGTATTTTACTTCTCTATGCCAGCCCCCACCTGCTGCCTATTTTTAACCATAGCCATCTAGATATCTTCTCTGCTTCTTCGACATTGACTCTGCTTCTTCGACTCCTGTAATGGCCCAAAGTTTCATGGGCCCTAATAAAGGGACAGCCTGCAAAACTTTGACTGCCCACATCTCTACTGATATATATGCACACACTTACCTTTTCCTGCCCTTGGGGTTGATTCTTCTTTATATATCATTATCACTTCCTCTCTCACTTACTCTTTCCCTACCTCTCTCTAAGAAATTGGTTATGTTGTGATCTAAAGATGAAATGGACACCACCATGTTTAAAATGTCCAAGACATACCATTTGTCACTACAGCTACCTTACGACTCAATCAAGAGTTTCAGGTTCATCATCATCATCGTTTAACGTCTATCTTCCACGCTAGCATGGGTTAGAGGCATTTGAGGCAAGATTGATCGGGTGACCATGTCTCGCTCATATAGGACTGTATCTGGCAGTTTTTCTATGGCTGGATGCCCTTCCTAACACCAACCACATTTATAGTGTGGACTGAGAGCCTGTTTGCGGTGTCTCCTACACGACCACTTTACAGCGTGGACTGGGTGCTTTTTGTTGTGACTTTAGTTTGGGCTGGATGTTCTGTGGTACCAACATAACTTTACAGAGAAAGGGTGGTGTTGGTGGGAGTGGAAGGATGGAGTAGGAGTAGTGGGTTGTTGGTTCATATATACAATTAGCTCTTAACATGAAATCACATTAGCAATACACTTATGAAAAGTGCAAAACAGCACTATTAAAGTCTTTAACCCTTAAGCATTTACATTACC
>OZ024757.1:28945307-28950307 GCA_964016885.1 Eledone cirrhosa | reverse complement strand
AGGTGTGTATATATTACACCTATGTGAAGGTATAGCTATCAGTGATATATTAGCCATAACACATCATATAACCTTTCGAGCCCTCAGCTTAAAACGTTAATACACATATTGAGTACTTTCTCCATTCTACTCTTAATATTTGCCAAACAGAGACATTTGTAATATAACAACTACTTCACTATATGTCGACTGCATTGTTTGCCATATTTGTAAGTCAGTATTTATTCATTTATATTATATCCTTACGGGGTCGATAAAATAAAGTACCAGTAATGCACTGGGTAATTGCTGGCCTTGTGCCTAAAGTAGAAACAAGTATTTATTCATTTATATTTGAAAAACCTAATGATTATATTATACAATCACAGTACTTACACGGAGACATTCACTGCCACTCACATACTAATATATATCTATCTATATATATACAATGATATTAAATAAATGGAAACTATATTTATAAAACCATACTTATGTTGTTATATATATTTCTAGGGTACCAAAACACTTTGGTACACTTTCTTCAGATAAAATACAAAGTTTGTTTTATAAATAGAGACATACTCAGGAAAAGAAACTTTAAAACATATAAAACAAACTTTGTATTTTTTGTGAAGAAAGCGTACATAGTTTCCATTTATTTAATATCATTAAATATTTACTCCAGGAATTTGTTGAGTGTTCTAAATCTCTGATAAACATTTATATTTGTCGGATTTCCAACAAATTAAATACCCCTTCTACTTATATATATATATCTAGATGATGATGATGATATATATACATACATACATACACACACATATATATACATACATATATATATGTGTGTATGTATAAATATATACGTATATAGACATAAATTCATACATACATATATATATATATAAAGTATGTTTTGAAACGGTGAGCAGGTTTGAAATTAGAAAATAGAATAGCTTTCACCGTATTTTTGACTAAAGGAATTTTAGCCTGATAATGGGGTTTAGAACCCTCATTTATCTGAGGGTTCTAAACCTCATTA
Organism: Eledone cirrhosa; assembly: GCA_964016885.1. Taxonomy (NCBI): domain Eukaryota; kingdom Metazoa; phylum Mollusca; class Cephalopoda; order Octopoda; family Eledonidae; genus Eledone; species Eledone cirrhosa. Next base: position 28,949,283 of record OZ024757.1, on the reverse strand, counting down.
TCAGGCTAAAATTCCTTTAGTCAAAAATACGTGAAAGATATATATATATATATATATATATATATACACTCAACATGTATACGGGACATTAGGTTTTGGGTTCTAGTTATGTTATGTCCACCACTGTCCTGGCGCGCGATGAAAGGCCAGTCTTAATTAAAACAGCTCCACCACTATACGGTGGTGGTCATAGCTTGATCCCGAAGCCTTAGATCGCACATACATGTTAAATGTATGACATTTTAATTATATATATATATATATACATTTGGGGTGGGCAAACCCTATATATATATGTGTGTGTGTCTGTATATATACAGGGTGTCCCCCCCGCCCAATGTATACTCACTTTGATTACCTGTACATGCAATATTTTGTACAATGCTGTTGAAGTGTGTATACATTTTTAGAAGTGTGTATACATTATATACTTTGTGTCCCTCCAAAATGTATGCCCACTTCAACAGTATTCTAATAAAAGTGTGTACACATTTTTTGGGACACCCTGTATATATAATTGTTTCTACGTTAGGCACAAAGCCAACAATCACGCAGTGCATTACTGGTACTTTGTATATATATAATGTTTCATCACCATACCATTTAGCGTCTATTTTCCATGCTTACATGGATTAGACAAAGTTCATATACATGTATGTATATATGTACTTTATATATTTATATATATACGTAAATGTACATTTACATGTATACACACATATATATATATATATAGAGAGAGAGAGAGAGATAGGTAGATATATATAGTGTATCCTTAGAACTTAACTAATTATTGTTCGTGGAATCCACCGCATATTCGCGGAATCGTAAATTTCTTCCTCAATTTTTTAATGGCTTTTTTCGTGGCAATAAATATTTTTTCACACTTTTCAACGCTAAATTATTAATACAGTAACAATATACCGTATTTGACGACCTGTATTTTGACGTTTATAGGCATTTTTATGGACCACGTCCCACATTTGCGGTTTTTCACTCTTCATGGGTGCTCAAAGAACATAACCCCCGCGAATACCGGGGACAATTCTATATATATATATATATATATATATATATATACGTATATGTACATGTATGTATATGTCTGTATTTAAGGTCATATTTGCTCACAACGTGTGTTTCTTTCACCAAGTTAGTTGGCTATAAAGACCAGCTCCATTCTACATAGTGTTTCTTGATCAAAATATTTTGATCCACTCATTTTTTGGGGGGTTTAACTTCTGACATTTAACACTGCTTGGCTGGTCAGAATTTTTTTGTCTAATAGCCACAGATTATCTCAGTTTATCTCAGTTTATCGAAAGTTTTTCAACTCACTATATTACATATGTGAGTATTTGTGTGTTTTGAGGGAAGAAGGGCCTTGGTTGTATTTGGATTGTTGGGGTTGATGGGGTTAGGGGTTGTTTTCTTTATTTTTGTCGGATCGGGTGGTTGCACTTTTTTTTTTTTATTGATTTTTATTGATTAATCACAATCTGTGCCTGTCTCTCTCAGTCAATCAGTGTGTCTGTCTGTCCTTCTCTCTCTCACTCTCTATCAATAAGTGTACCTGTCTCTCTCCATCTCTCTTTCTCTGTCAATCAGTGTGCCTGTCTTTCTCACTCACTGTCAATCAGTGTGCTTGTCTTTCTCACTCACTGTCAATCAGTATGCCTTTCTCTCTCTCTCTGTCTCTAACACACACTAACATATATTGATACACACGTACACTTTTGTTATCATTTGCCCTTTGACATTTTTTACGTGTCACCGTAGTTGAGTTGATATTTTAATAATTTTAATTTTTTTTTTTTTGTATATAAAAAGTTCGTCGTTTTTATTAAATTTCATAATTTTTTCTTCTTCTTAAAATAGTGCAAAATAAAACGAAGAAATATTTGACGAATGAGAGAAACGGAGAGACAGAGATAGATAGATAGATAGAGAGAGAGCTAGATAGAGAGAGAAAGAGAGAGAGAGGGGGAGATAAAAAGGGGGGGGGACAAGGAGGTTATTTGATAAATAATTTAGTGTTTATGTCTTTTTGTATTTGCCTAATATCAATAAATATTTGTCGTCTGGTGAAATGGCTGATGTCAACGCCGTCTCACCCGTGTCGGGGTCATGGCGCGGACTGGTTGTTGAGGATTTAGGCTGTTCAGTTCGTTTAAACTCGATGATTTTCGTTGGACTGTGGTGACTTAGGTAATGCTCCAGTGTGTCCCAACCACCGCCCACTCTCACCATTAAATGTTTTTCTTTAAGCAGCTGTGAAAATAAAAATAATAATGAGGATGATAATAACATTGAAATAAAAAGCAAAATGTAGAACAGACTAGAAGACTATATAATAGAGAAATGAAGTCGATTTGTGGTTCTTAAAAATCAATCATAATACGCTACTTGTGTTTGTGTGTGTGTTTATATATATATATATATATATATATATATATATATATATATATATATATATATATATATATATATATATATAGGGTGTCCCCATAATATATACACATTTTGATTACGTGTACAGGCAATATTTAATAGAATGCACAGCCTTTGAGTATACATTTTTGGGACACCCTCTGTGTGTGTGTATATATATATATTATATGTTAAGGTATCGATACATATTAAATGTATGAGGACAAATTATGTTTCTCAATAAAAAAGCTCATTGGATCTTAGTTCAGAGCATCAATGATACAAGTTTAATAGATATATGTTGAGAGAAAGGCATATATCATTTGAGAAACAGCATTTTGTAGACATATATACATATATAGAGCAAACAATATACATACTTAGTATGTATATTTTCTTACATATTTCTCAAATGCCTTTCTCTCTCCATGTATCTTTCTCATATATAACTGTTTCTGGCTAGGTCTCTATGGCTGGATGCCCTCCTTAACGTCAACCACATTTACAATGTGTGCTGGGTGCTTTTTGCCATGTCGCCTACACTGTAAATGAAGTTGGCGTGAGGAAGGGCATCCAGCTGTAGAGCCCTAGCCAAAATCACTTCTGTATGAGCAAGATGTGGTCACCTGACCTAGCATTGCCCACAACAGGACAACTCGTCGAACCCATGCTAGCGTGGAAAAATGGACATAAAACGGTGATGATGATCATATATATATATACATATATATGTATATAACTTTTGAGGAGTGTTGTCTAGAACATAAACAACTGAAGTGACAGCTCCGGAAGGGTTGTGTTCACAGTCTTGATGAAGTCATCAGTAGTTGGACATGTAATTTCTGTCAGCGTGTACTCCTCTCTATATTAATCACCTGAGGTCACATGAAAGGATAACCCCCCACAACACCACTCAACAAAGACCTGGCGAAACAACATGCGTGATATGCAACAAAGTGTGTAGAACTAGTTCCAGACTAAAAGAACACATGGTGTTTACATAAAGATTGTGTCTCACAGGGTGACACCACCGGTCTTGTGGAAAGCACAACTCTCTTCTGTCACCTGTGTCGTAAACCATCCAGCTCTACAGCTGGCTTACAAAGTCATCTACGAAGTCATGGATGCAGATGGAATGATAACGAAGAATCAATAAGAGACAACAATCGTCTGTGAAGACGCTGCAATCCTCACATATATATATATATATATATATATATATATACATGCATACACACACTCTATATATATATAATCAACAACACTTTAGTGGAGGGTGCAATTCATGGTAAGAAACAAAGAGAACACATTTATAGATTTAAACTAAAGAATACATACAATTAATCAATTAATTAATTAAAAATACAATTTGTTAATTAGAATAAGACAATTAGTTAATTAAAACTACAACAATGAGTTAATTAGCAACACAAAACAGTTTTGATAATTAGAAACATAATAGTTTGTTAATTGAAAAGAAAACACAGGCAGGTAATAGTTAAGTTGATGGATTAACACCAGACAAAATTCAAAGCAAACCAGAAAA
>OZ024757.1:28902807-28940307 GCA_964016885.1 Eledone cirrhosa | reverse complement strand
ATTTGAACTCAGACCGTAAAACATTCTATCTGATGTCTTAATGACTTTGCCATTTCGTTACTTTATAAATATATATATATAACTGGTTGACTCTAGAAGATGAAATGTGTGTGTGTGTGTATATATATATATCTTTAACAAGATCCACCCCAGGGGGCATTGAGAAGGTCCAGCGGGTGGTGATAGAGATGATATAATAGTATATTAAATATCAAATGATATATATTATATATAAATATAGTAAAATAAAAAATATATAATATTTATTATATAAAAATTAACGATTATATTTATTATATATTATTTACAATTTGCGTGTAGGTAGGTCTCTCTGGAAATAGGGTTGGGGAGTGCTGAGGGTATTATGTGGCCATGAAGGGCACAGTGGCCCAAACTGTTTGAGAACCTCTGCTTTAGACTAATCTAGATACCCCTTAGAATAAAAAATGTCATCACCAATAGAAATGCATGCCTGGAAATCCAAGTTTCAACTATTTAAAATAAAATTTTTTTTTTTTCTTTTGAGGGGGAAAAAGAGAGTGATGTTGGTCTTTCTTTTTTTTTTTTTTTTTTTTCATCTTATGGTTTTGCAATTTCTTACCCGAATGAAGACAACTCGTCCAAAAATAGAATATTTGCCTTCAGATAATTGACAAACTTGATCACTAACATGATGCAGTGATGCAACAGATTTCACCTGAAACAGGAAAACATGCTTTAAGTAATAAAACTTGATGCTACGTGGCCATCTTCAATACCAAACCTGGTGAGATTCTGTGTTAAAATGTAGAAAGACAGGGTATTTAGTATTGAGGAAAGATTCTGTGTTAAAATGTAAAAATACAGGGTATTTAGTATTGAGGAAAGATTCTGTATTAAAATGTAAAAATACAGGGTATTTAGTAGTGAGGAAATATTCTGTATTAAAATGTAAAAATACAGGGTATTTAGTAGTGAGGAGAGATTGTTAACCCTTTAGCATTTGCACTACTTTATATATACTATTATATTTTTGTGAAAAGGCTTTATCTTACAAAATATCTCACTTAATATTGAATCTATGAGATTTTGTTATTATTTATTTTGAGAACAATACCTTAACGCCAGTATGAGCAGCTGGTTACAGCTGGTTTGAACAGAAAGAGGTGAGAGAATTCTGGCCAGATCTGAGTGGTTTAAATGCTAAAGGGTTAAAATGTATAAATACAGGGTTAAAATGTAGAAATTTAGTAGTTAGCAGTGGTAGGGCTGAGAGTAGCAAAGGGCTTTATTAATTTTTTTTTAATTTTTAGTTTGGAGGGAAACATCAGAGATGCAGGTTTGTTAATTTGAAGAATTTATAGAAAATAAACTTAATATAAGTGTATGCATGTGTGTGGAAGTACCAGATGTAGGATAAATGAGGCCCTGTGTGAGTTAAGTTATGAGGCCCCTTACTCGGGCCCTGTAGACCTACACAAGCAGTTAGGCATACATGCAGGAAGATTCCCCCCGCCCCCTCCCAGCCAATGGGGACCTGGGCTTAAGCGCACCTAAACACAATGGTAAATCTGGCACTGTATATATATTATATATATAATATAATATATATATATTATATAGATTGTATATATATATATATAAATTTTATATACACACAGATACACGCATATATATATGTGTGTGTGTGTGTGTATATATATATATAAATAAAATATATTTTATGTATAATATTTTATATATATATACTATTAAATATAGAAATCTTTTATATTCATACTATTAATTGTTTCTACTATTGGCACACGGCCAGCAATTACCCAGTGTATTACGGGTACTTTATTTTATCGACCCCGTAAGGATGAAAGGCAAAGTTAACCTCGGTGGGATTTGAACTCAGAATATAAAGGGCCGTAACTCTATGCGTCAAAGCATGGCGTCCGACCCTCTACCGATACTGCCTATTAATATAGACATATTTTATATATATGATTATATATATGTATAGAATATATATATATATGCTATTTATATAGACATTATATTTATATATATGTATATACAATATATATATATAAATATATATATATATATATATATATATATATATATATTTATTAAAATAACAGATTAAAGTTTAAGCAAAGAATCACTGCTTTCACCCTTAACGGGATCTTCTGGCAGTATCGGTAGAGGGTCGGACGCCATGCTTTCCAGCATAGTTACGTCCCTTTACGATCTGAGTTCAAATCCCGCCGAGGTTGACTTTGCCTTTCATCCTTATGGGGTCGATAAAATAAAGTACCAGTAATGCACTGGGTAATTGCTGGCCTTGTGCCTAAAGTAGAAACAATTACTATATATATATATATATATATATATATATACACAATATATATACACTATATATATATATATTAATATACACATACTATATATATATATATATAACACCACTACCAACTACAATAGCACCATTCCCGCAACCATCTCCATTCCCACAACTCCCACCACTCCCACAACTCCCACCACTCCCACAACTCCCACCATACCCACAACTCCCCACCACCACCACCACCACCACACCTACCGCACCTTTCATCACAAGGAACTCCTCTACAATGAAACAACATTTCATTAACGTTCAATTCCTTCAATTCGTCATATTTAAACGTTTGAAATAAAAGACATTCAGATGTTTCAAAGGAAGAGATATAATTACAGATAAGACATGATGGAACCTTGACTAACTCCCCTTAATTAACAGAAATGATTTGTGTCTGCTTTGTCTTAAACCTTTCTTGCCCTCCACCCTACCACTACCATCATCATTGCCACCCTATTCACTACCACCCTCATCATCAGCACTACCTCCATTGCTACCCCACTCATATTCATCACCATCGCTGCCACCATCATTGCCACCACTGCTGTCACCATTAACACCGCCCTCTCATCATCACCATCAACTACCACCCTCACCACTACCCTCACTACCATCACCATCACTACCCACTCTCACTACCATCATCACCTCCATTACTACCACCACCATCATCATCACCACCACCATCACCACCATCAACTACCACCCTCACCACTACCCTCACTACCATCACCATCACTACCCACTCTCACTACCATCATCACCTCCATTACTACCACCACCACCATCATCACCACCACCACCATCACCACCATCATCATCATCACCATTACTACCACCTTCATCATCACCACCATCATACCAACTACCACTACTATCACCACCAGCATCATACAAACTGCCACTACTACTACCACCACCACCACTACCATTACACCAATTGCCAATACTACCACCACCACCACCTATCCAGTCATTATTATCCCCTGGTGAGCCTCAATACAGCAGTTTCCAACATCAAAAGCCTTACAGCCATGACAAGGGGATCCCCTAATGTTTTAGGTTCTGTGAATCAGTTTAAAGAAATAAGCCTTAACCCCTTAGTTACCAACCTGGCCCAAACCAGCTCTGGTTCTATGAAATAAAACCACTGATTTAAAGATTTCCAATTTAAATTAAAATCTCCCAACATAATTTTATATAAGAACCTTACATTAAGTTATTACCTTAGTAATGAAATAATAATTTTAGTAAATCCCCCCAAATTAATTAATTAAAATAGGGCATGTTTTGTTAGAAATGCAGTCATGAAAGGGTTAAAAGGAATATGATGTGTTGATGTGTTTCAGAGAGTGGGATTGGCTCCATGCAAAGCCTTAAGCCTTTCCTCAATAAAAAAAAGGCTTGTAGTACACCCTCTGTGTGTAATAATCGTTTCTTATATAGGCACAAGGCCAGCAATTACCCAGTACATTACTGGTACTTTATTTTATCGACCCTGTAAGGATGAAAGGCAAAGTTAACTTCGGCGGGATTTGAACTCAGATCATAAAGGGCCGTAACTCTGTGCTGAAAAGCATGGTGTCCGACTCTCTACCGATACTGCCAATCCACCACCCTCTGTGTGTAATAATAAACATTCACCGCATTTGCTATGGGCAGAGTAACTAGCACTTAATATGAGGTGCGAGGCTTCGGCCCCTTTTGTTAATAATACATGCACTGCACTGTGTCGAGTACTGGCCCAAGGTCGCAATGACAGTGTTTCATAGCAAGATAAGTATTGAACCCAGCAGTGGCTTAGTCTTTTGTCAAAAAAAGCAAAATAGGTGGAACAGCATCAACAAAAACAGATAAGTGAACCACATTACCTTTTTGTCAAGTTGTCTGGCTTTGATGTTGTCTATGCGAGCTTGCGGAGTATTGAGGGCCTTCCTGTGAAACTGCCCACCAACGTCGTTCCTCATGGGACTGCTTGGTGTTTTAGCATCGGTGCTGTCAGCTTCGGTATCATTCTCCTCAATGTCCTCCAGCGTACAGTTAAGTCTCGTGTTACATTCCTCTTCATACGCTGACGTGCTCTCGGTGGCGTGGCTGGCGTTTGTGTCCTGTTCGTCCTCATCGCCTTCTTCCTCTCTTTCCGACACGATGCCTTCGTTCGACTGCGTAAAGTCGTCCTCTCCGTTCAGCATCATCGAATCTTTCCCGTCGTCCTTCTCTGCGGTCTCTTCTCCCTCTCCTTCTTCCCCTTCCTCTTCTCCACCGTCCTCGCCCTCTTCCTTCTCTTCTTCTTCTTCTTCTTCTTCTTCTTCTTTTTCTTCTTCTTCCTTCTTCTCCTCTTTCTTATCCTCCTCTCTCTCACCATTGATGCTGTGACATCTTCTGTCACTCTCATTTTCCGACATGGAGCGACTGCTTTGTTTGTGCTTCTGAATCGGCACCTCATGCATTTTCTCTTCGCTCTTAGTCACAGAAATGACCCTTCTTTGACCGTGGTGTTTTATTTCCCCTTCAGCATCACCTTCCCTCTCATCATCTGCTTCTTCTCCGCCATCAGCAGTCGTCTTACGACTGCCTGCTGCTTCATTTTCGGAAGCCTCGTTTTGGTTGGCCGCTCCTGTATTCGTTTCCATTGAAGACGTCCTGCTTACTTGTGTGGCCACCGACTCCATGGCTAATTTCAGGCTGCCCATTTCGTTGAGGTTCTGGATTTCATCTTCGTTGATCTGAGAGGCCAACTCGCTTTCCTCTTGTTCAATTTCTTTTTCGATGTTGATAATACTCGGTGATTCCATCCCAAATTTGTATCCAATTCTTGCAAGTTCCAGTAAACATACAACCACTGGTTTTTCTTGTCTATGGCACACTGTATGGAAAAGATATAAAGAAAGATATACAAATAATTTGATTAATTAAATTAGCAATTAACCAACAAATTATCTTCTTAATTAAAATTGATCATCATTTCTAGGTTAGACAATATATATATATAAACCACTGGTAAATGAAATAATTGCCTTATGTTGTTTATTACATAACTATATATATATATTTCGTTTCTGAATTTGTTTAGCAAGATTCTTTATCTGAAATCGTGTGTTGAAACCGATATTGTTATACTTTGGGAGGGTCATGTTGCCAATAAGAAACACACGCACCAGTTGCTTTCACTTCAATTTATTATATATTTATAAATTTATAAATTTACAAATCTACAAACTTATAAATTTCTGGTTGGTTGGTTGGTTCCACAACCAGATAGTTGTTTATATATAGTCATAGTCCTTTCGTCACACACTCTGTGACCTCTTCAGTGACTGGGGATTCCTTTCTTTGTTTCTGTGCCTTTCAAATGAAAACACACACAGGACAAAATGAAAACACACACACACATAGAACAAACAACTTACAATTAAGGACAAAATGAAAACACACACAGGACAAAATGAAAACACACACACACATAGAACAAACAACCAACCAACAATAAATAAATAAATAAATAAACAAATAGATAAATGAACACAAACACACACAGACACCCGGATGTGGCGCATGCGCAAACTGAGCACACAACACACACACAGAAACAAAATGGCATAGGATAGAAGAAAGGAAAGGCACAGAAACAAAGAAAGGAATCCCCAGTCACTGAAGAGGTCACAGAGTGTGTGACGAAAGGACTATGACTATATATAAACAACTATCTGGTTGTGGAACCAACCAACCAACCAGAAATTTATAAGTTTGTAGATTTGTAAATTTATAAATTTATAAATATATAATAAATTGAAGTGAAAGCAACTGGTGCGTGTGTTTCTTATTGGCAACATGACCCTCCCAAAGTATAACAATATATATATATATATATATATATATATATATAATCATTATCACCGTTTTACATACATTCTTGCACGCTAGCATGGGTTAGATGGGTTGTCCTGTTGTGGGCAGTGCCCGGTTGGGTGACCTTGTCTTGCTTATATATATATATATATATATATAAACCTTTATTGTTTATTTCGTGGTAGTCTCTTTAGTATTTTGGCCCCTTTTGTTGACCCGTCACCGTATCATTTACGTACTTATACCTCTTAAAAGGGTCCTTGCCTTATTCGTCCCACCTAGTTCTCTTACTTATTTCCTTATTTATTTATTTATTTATTTATTTACTTCTTTCTTTCTTTCTTTATTTTATTCTCGCCTAACAATAGCCTGACACCTAGGTCGTTGAATTTAATTTACTTTACTTTTTCTTTTTCTTTACACTTATTTGCTTTTCTTCACTCTCAGTATTTTTTCTTTCCTATTTCTACCCTCCATTGTTCTACCTACCGTTCCGACTTCCTCCCCCTCCCCCTCCCCTGTATCTTCTTTGACCTCATGCCCAGCTGTAGCTGGCACTACCAACGCTTGATTGGGTCTACTCCACCCCCTCCCCTCTTTCTCCTACTGGCAGGTTTAGCCACCATCTCCCCTACTAATTTGCAACCACAGAATTACTACTGATTTTTGACAATCACTTTGACCATATATGGAATTACCCCTTGAGAAGATCGGCTATTTAAATACCAGGATAAATTTTCATTTAGTCCAGAATTAGCCGTCGAAACGGCTTGAGCTCAGCTGTCGGGGTCTTACTGGTTCCTATATATATATATATATATATATAAAGCAATGTTGTCTCTAATCGAGATGAAGTAAGAGTGTATTTGAATACATATAAAAATGAGAAAACTCATTGCTAGAATAGCCATTAAAACAGCTAAATGCTGTCAATGAGAGTCTCATTTATATATATATATATATATATATATATATATAAGGTACTATATTATAGTACCTTATTTATCGACCTTGTAAGGATGAAAGGTGAAAGGCAAAGTTGACCTTGGTTGGTTTTGAACTCACCGAACCAAACCAAACACCGAGGCATGTAATCCCATGCTCTAACAACTCTGCAAGTTCATCTCCTCTCCAGGTCTGAACACAGAGAAGAGGAAAGAAATATAGAGGAAGAATCAACCCCAGTATTAGACTAGTACTTTATTTATTGACCTCGTAAGGATGAAAGGAAAACTTGACCATGGCAGGTTTTGAACCAAACACCAAGGCAGATAATCCCATGCTCTTACAATTCATCTCCAGGTCTGAACACAGAGAAGGGGAAAGAGATATAGACTAGTACCTGATTTATCGACCTAGAAAGGATGAAAGGACGAAAAGCAAAGTTGACCTTGGCAGGTTTTGAACTCGATGAACCAAACCAAACACCGAGCCATGTAATCCAACCTTCTGAAAACTCTGCAAATTCGCCACCATGAATTAATAAATAAATAAATGAGATTAAAACTCATAAATTGAAGGAGGAAAAATCTGGAATGTTTACAATTTACAGTGGCAAGAATGCTCATAAATCAATGAAGATAATTAATTAGGTTATTCATAATAATTAGCCTAGTTATAATAATTAGCCTCATTAGCCTAATTAAGCCGATGATAATTGATCTAGGAGCATTGTTCTAAATAATCAACCGCCCACACCACCACTGCCCACATTTTCTATATACAGGGTGTCTAAAAAAAATGTATACAGACTTTAATTACCTGTACAGGCAATATTTATTAGAATGCTGTTGAAGTGGGTATACATTTTTCGGGACACCTTATATATATATATATACACAGGGAGTATAGTGTGAAATTACTGTAGGGTCACCCAGGTGAGCACTCGATGTTTAAGGTCATGTCAGTGGTGAGGTGTAGAGCTTGAGTTGATCAATAGTGAAAGACATGTCACCAATCAATAAACGTAATGAAGGCTTAACAAATCGTCCTTGTATTATTATATTATTATTATTATATATATCAAAGGGTGGTGGATTGGCAATATCGGTAGAGGGTCGGATGCAATGCTTTGCAGCAAAGAATTACGGCCCTTTACGGTCTGAGTTCAACTCTCGCCGAGGTTAACTTTGCCATTCATCCTTACGGGGTCAATAAAATAAAGTACCAGTTATACGCTGGGATAATTGCTGGCCTTGTGCCAAAAGTAGAAACAATTATTATATATATCATCATTATCATCATTTTACGGCCGTTTTTCCCTGCTTGCAAGGGTGGGATGGGTCTATTCAGCACAGCATCTCTCCATTTGTCACGGTCCTTCGTCAGCTTAGGTGATGGGGTCCTGAATCTTTTCATATATATATATATATATAAGGAATATGTGTAGTTCTACACTTATGTATACACAACACAAACACTTACAATCTATGCACATGCTCATACATCTACTTCTACAAGGATGACGACAACAATTACAACCACAACCACCATTACAGCCACCACAACAACAACTACTATGACTATGGACACTACCATGGCTACAACATAGATGACAACAACAACAACACAACTACTGCAAACACAGCAACAACAACCACAACTACTATGACAGCAGCAACAACAACTACCACTTTACCACCACCACTACAACTACTTCTACTACACCCACTACCATGGCTACAACAACCAACACCACTACCACTACAAAAGCAACAATTGCTACTACAACAGCGCAGTAACAACATCATCAACAACCACCACTACTACAACAACAACAACCACCACCACTACCACAAAAGCAACAACAACAAGAAAGGGACTTACCAAGATCCTCCGATTCGAACATACAGCCCTGATTGAGACCAAAATCTCGACACCATTGTAAGAAAGTGGCTGCGTTGTCTCTGGCAAACCAGGTTCCAGATTTGGCATTTTCTCTGTAACGGAACTTTAGTTTTGGTATGGGCTGCAACAGAGGTGAGGGCAGAGTAGAGAGTGATTAGGGAGGTGTTTTGGAATGTGGTGAATTGTTAGGATGTCAGATGCAATGCCTTGTGGTATCTGTTGTGACTGAGCCCTGATTAGGGAGGTGTTTTGGAATGTGGTGAATTGTTGTTAGGATGTCAGATGCAATGCCTTGTGGTATCTGTTGTGACTGAGCCCTGATTAGGGAGGTGTTTTGGAATGTGGTGAATTGTTGTTAGGATGTCAGACACAATGCCTTGTGGTATCTGTTGTGACTGAGCCCTGATTAGGGAGGTGTTTTGGAATGTGGTGAATTGTTGTTAGGATGTCAGATACAATGCCTTGTGGTATCTGTTGTGACTGAGCCCTGATTAGGGAGGTGTTTTGGAATGTGGTGAATTGTTGTTAGGATGTCAGATACAATGCCTTGTGGCATCTGTTGTGACTGAGCCCTGATTAGGGAGGTGTTTTGGAATGTGGTGAATTGTTGTTAGGATGTCAGATGCAATGCCTTGTGGTATCTGTTGTGACTGAGCCCTGATTAGGGAGGTGTTTTGGAATGTGGCGAATTGTTGTTAGGATGTCAGATGCAATGCCTTGTGGTATCTGTTGTGACTGAGCCCTGATTAGGGAGGTGTTTTGGAATGTGGCGAATTGTTGTTAGGATGTCAGATGCAATGCCTTGTGGTATCTGTTGTGACTGAGCCCTGATTAGGGAGGTATTTTGGAATGTGGCGAATTGTTGTTAGGATGTCAGATACAATGCCTTGTGGTATCTGTTGTGACTGAGCCCTGATTAGGGAGGTGTTTTGGAATGTGGTGAATTGTTGTTAGGATGTCAGACACAATGCCTTGTGGTATCTGTTGTGACTGAGCCCTGATTAGGGAGGTGTTTTGGAATGTGGCGAATTGTTGTTAGGATGTCAGATGCAATGCCTTGTGGTATCTGTTGTGACTGCGCCCTGATTAGGGAGGTGTTTTGGAATGTGGTGAACTGTTGTGAGGATCAGCTTCATCATCATAACTCAATGCCGCAAATCATGGTGTCCAACGCTCTACTGATACTGCCAATCCACCACCCAAGGTTTAACTGTCTGCTGACCACATTGACTGGTTAGTAAAGGGCAACATTCGAGATGTCGAAGGCCAAATCTCAGTCTGCAATTAATCCATGACCATAACCCAATGACTGCTCATATCCTTCACTAACTCTATATAGAATGCAAGGTTTTACTGTCTGCTGAGCATCATTCTAGATGCCAAAAGCCTGGCAACATTTGAGATGCCAAAGGCCTAATCTGGGTCTGTGATTATGCCAAGACCGCAGCTTGGGTAGTGAGTCGATCCTGCAGGAAAATGTGTTGTTCAAAGGGTGACCACAAAACATCGGAGAAAATGTTGATCTATTGGCTATATGAAATAATAATAGTAATAAACGAAAGATATATACTTTATATCATCACTATATATTTCATTATATATATTTCGAGGATGCAAAAATTTATGTTTAACATAAATCAGAGCATACTTTCATCAGATGAGATACATATGAGATGTATAATTTTTTTCATGATTTACCAGCATCAACGATCTTGATAGATCAGTAACAGGCAAGTATATGAAATATATATATGCTGAGATAAACTTACCTCTGTGTACTTCCCATCTTTGTATGCGGCTTCAGCCTTTAGCTGGATAAGGTGCGCCAGCCGACAGAGGGCAGCACCATTGTCGAGTGTTTCCATAAAGGTTTCAGTTGTAATTGCAATGTCTGAAAACCAAAGAAAGATTTATTGAGATCGGAGAGGGAGAGAGAAAGAGATGGAGGGAGAAAGATAGTAAGACAAACTTTTAGATACACACAGACAGGCAGACACATGCATATACTACCTACATACATGCACTATATTTACCCACATGGAGGCTGCAAACTTTACTAAGAGTATTGCAATTGCTTGTCAGATTACAGAAAATGGTGCACCTTTAGGCTACAGCCAGCCACACGAACCTGTAACAAGCAATGTCTGTTTTTTTAAGTGGGGAAAGGACTTGCACTCGACCAATCCCACTCTCTTAACATCGAAAACACTCCCTGAAAAGGAGAACTGGTCAACATCATCGGATGTTTCCGAAGCTGCAGGTTTTTTTCAGAGTTTCCCTCTCTTAGAAAGGTGTTGTGACAACAACTGGGGGCCTTTCACTCCTAGTTGAAAAAAAAAAAGTATTATTTGGATGGCCGTTGACTCGGCTGAGTTTCTCCACCCTTTGTTGGGTCTTGTATTTCATCCTGCAGGGTGTCCAAATATCACCCTCCTCACACATACATGCTAGGTATATATATCCATACACATACATACCTACATACATGCTATATATATATATATATATATATATCCACATTCATACATATATGATCACCATCCAGTTATGTCCAAGGAACACCTCAAATATCACCCTCCTCACCAAGCACACTTGGTGAGGTTGCCGGTTTAGTCACCGACGACCCGACCATGAGACAGATTGTACCGTGCTACATGTTACCAGTAGCACTCGAGAGTGACCTGACATATATCCACACACATACATACATACATACATGCTATATATATATATATATCCACACACATGCACTACATATATCCACACATATACAACCTACATACATGCTATATATATATCCACATACATACATGCTATATATATATATATCCATACACATACATACCTACATACATGCTATATATATATCCACACACATACATGCTAGGTATATATATCCATACACATACATACCAACATACATGCTATATATATATCCACACACATACATGCTAGGTATATATATCCATACACATACATACCTACATACATGCTATATATATATCCACATACATACATGCTATATATATATATATATATCCATACACATACATACCTACATACATGCTATATATATATCCACACACATACATGCTAGGTATATATATCCATACATACCTACATACATGCTATATATATATCCACACACATACATGCTAGGTATATATATCCATACACATACATACCTACATACATACACTACATATATCCACACACATACATGCTATATATATATATATATATATCCATACACATACATACCTACATACATGCTATATATATATATCCACATTCATACATATATGATCACCATCCAGTTATGTCCAAGGAACACCTCAAAAGGATAAAAGGCATAGTTGATCATGACATTTTTCATGGTGTCTATATACAAGTACGCCAACTGGAAACATTTCAATCAAATGAAACTATCTCCGTGTGTATATATCATCATCATCACCGTTTAACGTCCATTTTCCCCACACTAGCATGGGTTAAACAAGTTCTCCAATTGTGAGACAAGCCAGTGCTCATACAGAACTGATTTTAGCGTGGTTTCTACAGCTGGTTGTCCTTCCTAACACTAACCACATTTACAGTGTGTGCTGGGTGCCCTTTGCCGTGCCGCCTCCACGACCACTTTGCCGCGTGGACTGGAGGGCTTTTGTCGTGACACCTACATGACCACTTTGCAGCGTGGACTGGGGCACTTTTGTCGTGACACCTACACGACCACTTTGCAGCGTGGACTGGGGCGCTTTTGTCGTGACACCTACACGACCACTTTGCAGCGTGGACTGGGGCACTTTTGTCGTGACACCTACACGACCACTTTGCAGCGTGGACTGGGGCACTTTTGTCGTGACACCTACACGACCACTTTGCCGCGTGGACTGGGGGGGGGGGGGCTTTTGTCGTGACACCTACACGACCACTGTGCAGCGTGGACTGGGGCACTTTTGTCGTGACACCTACACGACCACTGTGCAGCGTGGACTGGGGCACTTTTGTCGTGACACCTACACGACCACTTTGCAGCGTGGACTGGGGCACTTTTGTCGTGACACCTACACGACCACTTTGCCGCGTGGACTGGGGCACTTTTGTCGTGACACCTACACGACCACTTTGCAGCGTGGACTGGGGCACTTTTGTCGTGACACCTACACGACCACTTTACAGCGTAGACTGGGGGGCTTTTGTCGTGACACCTACACGACCACTGTGCAGCGTGGACTGGGGCACTTTTGTCGTGACACCTACACGACCACTTTGCCGCGTGGACTGGGGGGGGGGGCTTTTGTCGTGACACCTACACGACCACTTTACAGCGTAGACTGGGGCGCTTTTGTCGTGACACCTACACGACCACTGTGCAGCGTGGACTGGGGCACTTTTGTCGTGACACCTACACGACCACTGTGCAGCGTGGACTGGGGCGCTTTTGTCGTGACACCTACACGACCACTTTACAGCGTAGAATGGGGGGGCTTTTGTCGTGACACCTACACGACCACTTTGCAGCGTGGACTGGGGCACTTTTGTCGTGACACCTACACGACCACTTTACAGCGTGGACTGGGGCACTTTTGTCGTGACACCTACACGACCACTTTACAGCGTGGACTGGGGGTTTTTGGCCGTGACATCGACATGACCGGTCGTAATATAAATAAACTCCTCTACCCTTTTTCACGGAACACCAGGCACTCCTTTGCTGAACCCTTAGAACCCACTTTGGGAACCACTGCCCTTATTCATTACAGTAATATAAAACGTCAGACTTACCCAGAATTCTCTGTAGCCAATCGGCCAAGTCTTCCTTCAATGGAACCAAGCTCTCGGCTTGCTGCTCAGCCCGCCGGCTTTCGTATTCCTCGTCAACGGCCGGGTAGAAGTCCAGTTTGTTGCCCACCCCGCTGTCGACGTCTCCATTGACCAGACTGAATGCCATGTTGATTGGGTCAAACTCTGATTCTTCGATGAGAGGTGAGAATAGAATCGTGTCGAGCGACGTTGGTGAATGCATACTCTAGCCAGCCGGGTGGCGCTACCTGTGTGTAGATAGATAGTGAGATAGAGATAGAGAGAGAGAGAGAGAAAAAAAAAAGAAAGAGAGAGGTGATAGGCAGGCGTTAAAATGAATTATTAGGGTGGTGTTTGGAACATAACAATTATATGTTTCTATTTTGGGCACAAAAGGCAGCCAGTAATATGAATGGAAGGATTACTGGTACTTTATTTTATCTGGATGAAAGGATGAAGGGCAAAGATGACCCCAGCAAGATTTGAAGATGACCCCAGCAAGATTTGAAGCTAACCTCGGCAAGATTTGAAGCTAACCTCGGCAAGATTTGAAGCTAACCCCAGCAAGATTTGAAGCTAACCCCAGCAAGATTTGAAGCTAACCTCGGCAAGATTTGAAGCTAACCTCGACAAGATTTGAAGCTAACCTCGACAAGATTTGAAGCTAACCTCGGCAAGATTTGAAGCTAACCTCGGCAAGATTTGAAGCTAACCCCGGCAAGATTTGAAGCTAACCTCGGCAAGATTTGAAGCTAACCTCGGCAAGATTTGAAGCTAACCTCGACAAGACTTGAAGCTAACGTCGACAAGATTTGAAGCTAACCTCGACAAGATTTGAAGCTAACCTCGACAAGATTTGAAGCTAACCTCGACAAGATTTGAAGCTAACGTCGACAAGATTTGAAGCTAACCTCGACAAGATTTGAAGCTAACGTCGACAAGATTTGAAGCTAACCTCGACAAGATTTGAAGCTAACCCCGGCAAGATTTGAAGCTAACCTCGACAAGATTTGAAGCTAACCTCGGCAAGATTTGAAGCTAACCTCGGCAAGATTTGAAGCTAACCTTGACAAGATTTGAAGCTAACCTCGACAAGATTTGAAGCTAACCTCGACAAGATTTGAAGCTAACCTCGACAAGATTTGAAGCTAACCTCGACAAGATTTGAAGCTAACCTCGACAAGATTTGAAGCTAACTTCGGCAAGATTTGAAGCATTACTGATACATTATTTTATCTGGCAGTATCAGTAGAAGGTCGGACGTCATGATTTGCAGAATAGAATTACGGCCCTTTACGGTATGAGTTCAAATCCCGCCCAGGTCAACTTTGCCTTTCATCCTTACGAGGTCGATAAAATAAAGTACCAGTAATGCACTGGGTAATTGCTGGCCTTGTGCCAAATATAGAAACAATTATTTTATCAACCACGTAAGGATGAAAGGTAAAGCTAGCCTCGGCAAGATTTGAACTCAGAACGTAAAAGGCCGTAACTATATGCTGTAAAGAATGTTGTCCGACCAGTGCCGGATTTAGGACAAATGAGACCCTGTGTTCGTTAAGTTATTAGGCCCCTTACTTGGGCCCCGAAGGAGGTAGGCCCGGTAGGCTTACACAGACAGTCATCAGGGAGATGGGCCCTTGGCTCACGGAGCCCTGTGCATATGCACAGCTAAGCACAATGGTAAATCCGACACTATATCCGACCTTCTACCGATACTGCTAATCCATCGCCTTCAACCGTCTTATAATGAAAAGTTTTTAGATCCATATAATCTCTTTGATTTAAACAGCTTTTGTCTCAGGAAAGAATCGCTGGACAGATTTTACGGGCAAAACCAACCGGCAGGAGACTCAGAAGTAGACCCCGAGCAAGATGGTTGGATAACGTCCATGAATTTGGCTGGTCTCGCTTGGGGATCCAGCCAGATCAGTTGGATACGGTTGCTTCGTACAGGACCTACTGGAAAGAGTGTTTGAGGACTTCCCACGACAACGACAACAAGAAGAAGCAGAAGAAGAAGAACACGACCAAGAAGGAGTTTTGTATCGTAGAACCTGGGGTAGTTTTAGGCGGTTCGGTATCAAAGGAATGAACATGATATCATATACAGTGCAATTAAAATGTATCTTGTGTGTCTCTCTTTTTAAAAGGAAGGTACAAGATGTTCTTTGAAGTTTCCCGACATTCACTATAATTCGCTACACTGCTTTCTGCTCGCTTCTATTCCTCATCAAAAGTGTTTCAATCTATTCATTCGTTTGACATGTCATATTTATATTCTGCTGACTATACAAAGTAGAGTTACTCAAGTGTCTTTTGTGGTTATGAAAACGGAAAAGGAAGGGAAAGTCAAGGGCTCTAGTGTAACAGGAGAATGAGGAGGGAGAATGGAGAAGATGATGGACTCTGGGCCTAGGGTGCGGCAGTATTGAAGCTGCGCCCCGTGGACAAAACTTCAAAAGCATGTTAACAATCCTGAATATTTTTGTTTACTTCAATGCGGCTCCCTGTGGCTCAAGGTTCGAATCCCACCGACCACCGAAGTCGACTTAGACAGGCGTGTACAACATATTCCATTGGAGGGCCACTTTTGAACATTGGAACAACTATTAGGGTCATTAATATTTATTAAGCACTATTCCAAAGATTCACCACAACTTCTTTCCCTAACATGGAACTGGGAATTTATAACACACACAACCCTATCAGTGAAGTCCTTTAGTATTGGTCAACTAACAGAAAATTGTATTTGGGTTACGAAAAAAATTCTAAATAAGCGGCGGTATTGAGGATGTGCTTCGCGGACAATGGCCAGCCACATCCACTGCAACAGCCAGCCCACCTCTCAAGTCTCCTTCCTCAGACGGGCCACTGACGTTCCGATCTTGCGGAGGAGCTGGGCATGACGGGGTCCAAGTACGCCTGTAGTCTCGACGGCGACCGGTGCGGAGAGGATAGTTTTAAAAACACTAGCATAGTACCCATAAAAAATAACAAGGTTTATAGTAAAACTTATTTAATTTTATAATTCCTTGTTTACAACATTGTTTTCGAATCTGGTGTACATATGTGTGTAATTTTACACTATTAAAATAAATATATATTCTATAACTATAAAACGCCATATATATATATATATATATATACGTCTGTAACTCTTTGAAAATGTACACACACATACACAGAATGTATTTCCTATCTCAATCATGTTGCTACAATAAAAAGTTCATTTTCCAATCATAAGGTCCTGTGTTCTAATCCTACAGTTGTCCCTATAGATCGTTATTTTACCAAAGTCACTCACACCTCTAATCACGTGTATCATTTATACATTTATATATTTTATCCTTTTGAGGTCGATTAAAAAAGTACCAGTCTAGTATTGGGGTCGATTCTTCCTCTCTCTGGAAGAACTCTCTCTGGAAGAACTCTCTCTGGAAGTACTCAGGCCTGGAGAGGAATGGGCTCCACCAGGCTTTAAAAATGCCCAAGAAACGCTGTATGTCAATAGGGCGCCCCTATCAGGAGTTATGGGACCATACCAATACGAATACCAATCATTTAGACATATATGCTGAACATTTATGTAATTATGTCATAGAAACAAATTATTAAAATATCATTCTTATCTTTCAGCACTTTCACCTGTCAGTAATCGATATAAACTGTTGGGTTTCTGTTATGCAAACCTTTAATTTATCAAATCGCGAATTTTGCTGATTGTATGATTGTTCATACCGAGAGATCGTGTGATTACTTAGAGGCTCTCATCTTTAGCGTTTGTGTGTGTGTGTGTATGTGTCTGTGTGTATATGTATATGGTCTGTCTGTCTGTCTCTCTCTGTACGTGAGTGCGTGTGGCGAACGTTACCTTTACTTCTCGAAATTCCAGAGCGCCAACATCATCACCATCATCATTATTTTACTCATCATATGGGCGGTGGATTGGCAGTATCGGTAGAGGGTTGGACGCCTTGCTTTGACGCATAGAGTTACGTCCCTTGCCATTCTGAGTTCAAATCCCGCCAAGGTTAACTTTGCTTTTCCTCCTCATAGGGTCGATGAAATAAAGTACCAGTAATGCACTGGGTAATTGCTGGCCTTGTGCCAAAAGTAGAAACAATTATTTTACTCATCATAATAAGTAGATGTTTCAGAAAACAGTATACATCATTTTCAAGTGTGATGGCGGCGGTGATAGTACAGATAATAGTGATGCTGGTGGTGGTGTAGATAATAGTGATGGTTGTGTTCAAGACACCCTAGACCAAACAAACCAAAAGATGGTACAAGATCATTACACAGATCTTCTTCTCAAGCCATGGACCTCTACGACTGTTTTGTGTGCGTAGATTGGTTCACTGGCCGAAAGACGACAATATGGCGTCTGTAGAGGTAGTAGTGGTGGTAGTGGTGGTATTGGTTATGGTATTAACAGCAGCTGTGGTGGATTGAGAACTAGTAATAGTAGTAGTTTTGTGTTCATGTGTGTCTAGTTTTGTTTTCTTTCTTTACCATCTTTCTGTGATAATCATGAACGCGCCAGAACGTCACCATGGTGTAGAAATGACACGGAAGCGTTCTAAAGACATAAGCTGCTTCCAGTAGTTGGAAAACGATGCTAACGGAACAATCGTACAGTGACACGAGACTGCGTGTGTTTCCATTTTGTTAACATCTAGTATATCACTCACGACCTATATAGGATTAGAATTTATTTGGGGATTTTTTTTTTTTTTTTTAAGATTTTGCATTATTTAACATTCTAAAAAGGGTAGTGGATTGGCAGTATCGGTAGAGAGTCGAACGCCATGCTTTGCGGCATAGAGTTACGGTTCTTTACGGTCTGAGTTCAAATCCCGCCGAGGTTAACTTTGCCTTTCATCCTTCCGGGGTCGATAAAATAAAACACCAGTAACGTACCAGGGTCGATTTAATCGACTTTCCCCTCCCTCCAAAATTACTGGCCTTGTGTCTATAGAAGAAACCATTATTCTAAATAGAATATAACAATAACGTTAATAATAATTGTTTCTACTTTTGGCACAAAGCCAGCAATTACTCCAGTGCATTACTGGTACTTTATTTTATCGATCCCGTAAGGATGAAAGGCAAAGTTAACCTCGGCGGGATTTGAACTCAGAATGTAAAGGGCCATACGTTCAGAGTTCATGCACATACACCAGGTCCGAACACAGAGGAGCCTAACTCCCACTGTCATCGCCTCTGTCTCTCTCGCCCTCCTCACCTCTCATGTACACCAGGTCCGAACACAGAGGAACCAAACTCCCACTGTCATCGCCTCTGTCTCTCTCGCCCTCCTCACCTCTCATGTACACCAGGTCCGAACACAGAGGAGCCGAACTCCCACTGTCATTGTCTCTGTCTCTCTCGCCCTCCTCACCTCTCATGTACACCAGGTCCGAACACAGAGGAACCAAACTCCCACTGTCATCGCCTCTGTCTCTCTCGCCCTCCTCACCTCTCATGTACACCAGGTCCGAACACAGAGGAGCCGAACTCCCACTGTCATTGTCTCTGTTTCTCTCGCCCTCCTCACCTCTCATGTACACCAGGTCCGAACACAGAGGAACCAAACTCCCACTGTCATCGCCTCTGTCTCTCTCGCCCTCCTCACCTCTCATGTACACCAGGTCCGAACACAGAGGAGCCGAACTCCCACTGTCATTGTCTCTGTTTCTCTCGCCCTCCTCATCTCTCATGTACACCAGGTCCGAACACAGAGGAACCAAACTCCCACTGTCATCGCCTCTGTCTCTCTCGCCCTCCTCACCTCTCATGTACACCAGGTCCGAACACAGAGGAGCCGAACTCCCACTGTCATTGTCTCTGTCTCTCTCGCCCTCCTCACCTCTCATGTACACCAGGTCCGAACACAGAGGAACCAAACTCCCACTGTCATCGCCTCTGTCTCTCTCGCCCTCCTCACCTCTCATGTACACCAGGTCCGAACACAGAGGAGCCTAACTCCCACTGTCATCGCTTCTGTCTCTCTCGCCCTCCTCACCTCTCATGTACACCAGGTCCGAACACAGAGGAGCCGAACTCCCACTGTCATTGTCTCTGTTTCTCTCGCCCTCCTCACCTCTCATGTACACCAGGTCCGAACACAGAGGAACCAAACTCCCACTGTCATTGTCTCTGTTTCTCTCGCCCTCCTCACCTCTCATGTACACCAGGTCCGAACACAGAGGAGCCTAACTCCCACTGTCATCGCTTCTGTCTCTCTCGCCCTCCTCACCTCTCATGTACACCAGGTCCGAACACAGAGGAGCCTAACTCCCACTGTCATTGTCTCTGTCTCTCTCGCCCTCCTCACCTCTCATGTACACCAGGTCCGAACACAGAGGAACCAAACTCCCACTGTCATCGCCTCTGTCTCTCTCGCCCTCCTCACCTCTCATGTACACCAGGTCCGAACACAGAGGAGCCGAACTCCCACTGTCATTGTCTCTGTTTCTCTCGCCCTCCTCACCTCTCATGTACACCAGGTCCGAACACAGAGGAACCAAACTCCCACTGTCATCGCCTCTGTCTCTCTCGCCCTCCTCACCTCTCATGTACACCAGGTCCGAACACAGAGGAGCCGAACTCCCACTGTCATTGTCTCTGTTTCTCTCGCCCTCCTCACCTCTCATGTACACCAGGTCCGAACACAGAGGAACCAAACTCCCACTGTCATCGCCTCTGTCTCTCTCGCCCTCCTCACCTCTCATGTACACCAGGTCCGAACACAGAGGAGCCGAACTCCCACTGTCATTGTCTCTGTCTCTCTCGCCCTCCTCACCTCTCATGTACACCAGGTCCGAACACAGAGGAACCAAACTCCCACTGTCATTGTCTCTGTTTCTCTCGCCCTCCTCACCTCTCATGTACACCAGGTCCGAACACAGAGGAGCCTAACTCCCACTGTCATCGCTTCTGTCTCTCTCGCCCTCCTCACCTCTCATGTACACCAGGTCCGAACACAGAGGAGCCTAACTCCCACTGTCATTGTCTCTGTCTCTCTCGCCCTCCTCACCTCTCATGTACACCAGGTCCGAACACAGAGGAACCAAACTCCCACTGTCATCGCCTCTGTCTCTCTCGCCCTCTTCACCTCTCATGTACACCAGGTCCGAACACAGAGGAGCCTAACTCCCACTGTCATCGCCTCTGTCTCTCTCGCCCTCCTCACCTCTCATGTACACCAGGTCCGAACACAGAGGAACCAAACTCCCACTGTCATCGCCTCTGTCTCTCTCGCCCTCCTCACCTCTCATGTACACCAGGTCCGAACACAGAGGAGCCTAACTCCCACTGTCATCGCTTCTGTCTCTCTCGCCCTCCTCACCTCTCATGTACACCAGGTCCGAACACAGAGGAGCCTAACTCCCACTGTCATTGTCTCTGTCTCTCTCGCCCTCCTCACCTCTCATGTACACCAGGTCCGAACACAGAGGAACCAAACTCCCACTGTCATCGCCTCCATTACTCTCGCCTTACCCTGTTCTGCGGACAATAGAGAAGGCGTTTCCCTGGAGGATGGTTAGGGAGAGGCGCGAGAAGAGCCATTCCATCATCTGCGGCTCGCCAGCTCAGCGCCTATGGTGGTAAGTAGTGAGGTAGCTCTAGGGTCAAGGATACCAGAAGTCTCCACTGCTAGGGGCTCGACTACAAACCTGTCGGAGAGCGACCGATACTTGGAGATGTTACCTTCCTCAGCTCGAAGTACAGCAGAACCTGAGTTTATCGCAGACTATACCAGGTTGCCGCTGGAGAATGTGTCGCTGCATGTGGCATCTCGGACGAGGAGTTTGCCACCTCGTGATGGTCATGCCGTCCCCTCGGTCCAGCCCCGCCGGGGCTGGGAGGGGAAGCCTGCAGCATCCAAGTCATGTTTTATGACCCCATTGAGAGCAGCATGGCGTGGAAGGTGGTCGACACTGCAGCGACAGTTGGAATAACACGAGAAAAGTTAGAAAATAGTGTTAAAATAGTTTTTTTGCTTGAAAGTTATCAAACAAAACACTATTTTATAGCCTTTACTCAATGCTTCAAGCAAGCTAAAACGTTCTCTTTCGAGAAAATTTGTTTTTAACGCTACAACAATGATAAAAAAAAATAAAAAAATAATAATAGATAACATTTTTATGAGGGTACGAGGGTCGGCTGAAAAGTTCATAAGCTGACAAAGGTACTCTCATGGAATGATCAAATGTGGTTTATTTCCTGGAAGGAAACAACGCAATCATTAATATGAAGTGTTGAAATGAAAGCATGCAAGATTTCACAGTTCTAGCATCACTCCTTCATAGACTGACCAAGATACTCTCGTGGAATGTTACAAGCCCTGGCGGTGTGGAGAACTCTCTCTCTGACGCGCAGAAGCCCCGATGAACACAAAATCACTTTTTTAAAAACCCCACAAAACCAAACGAAACATTTTACAGATGGATCAACCCCCAAAATGTTTTATAGTTATATACAACTTACCAAATTCATTCCAAACATTTTAATTAGTGAAGAAGGAAGACTGGTGATAAACCAACGAAGAGGATTGCGGTAATACAACTTACGGTATACGAATTATTATTTGTTAACACAAAAAAGGGCGCTGGGTTGACAGTACCGGAAGAGCGTTGGACAAAATGATTTCCGGTATTTAGTCACGGCGTTCTGCGTTCAAAGTTCAAATCCCGCCGAGGTCAACTTTGCTTTTCATCCTTCTGGGGTTGATAAAATAAAGTATCCGTTAAGTACTATGGTTAATATAATCGATTTTCCTCTTCCCTGGATTGCTGGCCTTGTGCTAATGTTAGAAATAATTATTTTTCAATACAGATAGGAGGAAAAGGAGGTGAGTTTTTGATTAGGAAATTTATTTTTTTTAACTAAAAATTCCGAATAAAAAACGTCATGCCACCAACAATTTGTGAATCACGGTTTCAATTCCTGCTCGAGTAGAATCGTCCTGAATTACTTCCATACAACACGCAAAAAAAATCCTGTTAGTTCCATGTAACTTGTGGTAAAAACCTTACAGTGACGTTAAGATATTTAGATGAATTTGTATGTCATATAAGGGCGGGGCTGACAAAATCTGACGTTTCGTGACTGGCTCTTCGTCTGAGATATAATGTAACCTGAAGTTCCACACAATCTCATCGCTATCTAGTTTAACTTCAAGTCCCATGCAATTTCTTCGCTATATAGCTTAACTTGAAGTCCCATGTAATTTCTTCGCTATATAGCTTAGCCTAAAGACCCAAACAATATCTTTGCTATAACGCAGACTGAAGTTCCAGGCAATCCCTTCGCCAAAGCTTCACCTCAAGTTCCATGCAATTTTTTCTCTGTAAATCAGCTTAAAACCTCGTAAAATCCTTTCGAAATATAGCTTGGTCGGAGGTCCCGTGTAATTACTCCGCTATATAATTTAGCATGCAGTTCCATGCCGTCATTTCGCTATATACCTTAGCCTGAAATCTGTGCAATCGTTTCGCTATAACGTAGCTTGAGGTTCCACGCAACCCCTTCACTATAGCTTAGCCTCAAGTCCCGTAAAATGTCTTCGCTGTTGCTCAGTTTGAAGTCCCATGCAATGTCTTCGCTATATAACTTGAGTGAAGGTCCCATGCAATGTCTTCGCTATATAGCTTGGTTGGAGGTCCCATGCAATGTCTTCGCTATATAGCTTGGTTGGAGGTCCCATGCAATTTCTTCGCTATATAGCTTGGTTGGATCCCTTGCAATTTCTTCGCTATATAGCTTGGTTGGAGGTCCCATCCAATGTCTTCGCTATATAGCTTGGTTGGAGGTCCCATGCAATTTCTTCGCTATATAGTTTGGTTGGAGGCCCCATGCAATTCCTTCACTATATAATTTAGCCTGCAGTTGCACCTCTGTGCAATTTCTTCGTTATATAACTTAGCCTGAAACCAGTGTGGTTAGTACTGTTTCGTTAAAACACCACGGTCCATGGTTGGGCCAATGTCTTTCGACCTACTGGACACTAGCAGGTCTAGAAAATTAAAGAAGTGACCAGTCCGACCTCAAGTTATCTAAGTGTCCAACATAAAACAATAATACAATGACAGATTACGCTTGCTTTGATATTGATTTTAAGTCGATTGATTTTTTTTTTCAACGTCTAACTTCCTCCTCCTCCTCTTTCTCCTCCCATGTCTCTTCTGTCTCCCAATTCAACAATCACGAAAACACCAGGAACAAAAACAATAGCAGCCACTATAACATCAACAACTACAACAACAGTAACAATAACATCATCATCATCATCATCATCAGCACTATAAAGACCAACACTTACGTCTCTTCACCTTTCTCCTCTTTCTTCGGCGAAAACAGCAGTAGCAGTAACAAAAACCAGAGCAGCCACTACAACATCAAAATTCCGTTATAACGAATACCATTATAACGAATTTTTCAGTATAACGAACATTTTTTTCAATACCCAGCCACACGCTCTTTGTGTTAAGTTGATTTCGTTATAAATAATTTTTCGTTACCACGAATTTTTTCATAACGAAATTTCACTGTAGTAACAATAACAACATCATCATCATCATCAGAAACAAAAACAACTGCAGCCACAACAACAACAACAATAG
The DNA here is from genome assembly GCA_964016885.1 of Eledone cirrhosa. NCBI lineage: Eukaryota > Metazoa > Mollusca > Cephalopoda > Octopoda > Eledonidae > Eledone > Eledone cirrhosa. The sequence goes on along the minus strand of OZ024757.1, from coordinate 28,915,809 downwards.
TTGCAATAACATCATCATCATCATGAACAACAGCACTATGAAGATCAACACCTATGTCTCTTCGTCTTTTTTCTCTGACTTCGACAAAAACAGCAGTAACATCTACCACCACTACCACCACTACCACTACCACTTCCCCCAACACCACCATCACCACCAATAACACCACCAACACCACCATCAATAACACCACCAGTACCACCACCACCAGTACCACTACCACCACCACCATCACCACCACCAGTACCAATAACACCACCACCACCACCAGTACCACTACCACCAATAACACCACCACCACCGCTACTACTTCCACCAACACCCTCATCACCACCGATAGCACCAGGCACAACACCACCAGTACCACTACCACCACCACCATCACCACCAATAACACCACCACCACCAGTACCACTACCACCACCACCATCACCACCAATAACACCACCACCACCAGTACCACTACCACCAATAACACCACCACCACTGCCACCGCTACTACTTCCACCAACACCCTCACCACCACCGATAGCACCAGGCACAACACCACCACCACCACCAGTACCACTACCACCACCACCATCTCCACTACCACCAGGCACAACACCACCACCACCAGTACCACTACCACCACCACCATCTCCACTACCACCAGGCACACCACCACCAACGCCATCATCGGTACCCCCACCGGCTATTACAACAACAACAACTGCAATAACAACATCATCATCATCATCAACAACAACAGCACTACGAAGACCAACACCTATGTCTTCGCTGAAAACAGCAGTAACAAAAACAACAGCGGCTATTACAACATCAACAACATCTACAACAACAATAGTAACAATAACAACATCATCATCAGCAGCAATATCAAGACCAAAGTGGCCATCAAACCAGTCAAACGTGACGGTTAACAAGCTAAATGTTATCCGCCTCCAAAATAGCAAACACAAACAAGATGTCTTCCTTTATAAATCAGCGCTGTGACTGACAATGGCTAAATCTGGCTACATTTTAGTTAGAGTGTAATTAATTGATACAAGTTTGGATAAACAGGGTTATTTATTTTTGTGATGGCTGGAGTGATTGGTGGTGGTGGTGGTGGTGGTGGTTCGGGGATGGTGGTATTGGTGGTAGTGGTATTGGTGGTAGTGGTGTTGGTATTGGTAGTAGTGGTGGAGGTAGGTGGTGATGGTGGTAGTGGGAGTGGTGTTGGTGGTTGTAGTGGTGATGGCGGTGGGAGGTGATGGTGATGGTGGTAGTGGTGGTGGTGGTATTGGTGGTGGTTGTGGTACTGGTGGCGGTTGTAGTGGTGATGGTGGTGATTGTAGTGGTAGTGGTGGTGGTTATAGTTGTGGTGGTATTGGTGGTAGTAGTAGTGGTGGTGGTGGTAATGGTTGTAGTAGTAGTGGTGGTAACCGTGGGGTTACTAATGTTTGAGGTGATACTGGTGTTGGTGGTAGTAATGGTTATGGATATTGATAACGGGGGTTCTGGTGGTGAAACTATTCGGAGTGGTAATGCTGGCAGTGGGTAGTGAGGGTGTAGGAATATGGTTTGTGACAATGCCCTTGTTATTGGTGGTGGAGGGCGAGTTGTAGTGGTAAAATGGGAAAGTGGGGTGGATGGAAATGAAGTGGTTGGCGAAGACGAGATAAAGAAGAAGATAAACAACAAAGAAGCTAAGTCGATTTTGGCTGGATTTGAACACGAGGCGCACAGAACCGGAACAAATACCACAGAAATATGTGTTCTGGTGTTCTAACGACTCTGACTCTACCAAGTCCCCATCCTGTAGTAACTCCAGTCATAGGCACTCCAGTGGTGGAGTTGTCGGAACGCCGTAGTGGCATACGGCATTTCTAAATCATTTTAAAACCTGGCAGAGCCCATTTACTCTCCAGGTCTGAACACAACAGATTTCTGTCAGAGAATGGAAGTGAGAAAGAGATATAGAGGAAGAATCAACCCCAGTACTAGACTGGTATTTATTTTTATTCACCTCGAAAGGATGAAAGGCAAAGTTGACCAACGTTTCTTGGGCATTTTTAAAGCCTGGTAGCGCCTATCCCTCTCCAGACGTGAGTACAGTAGATTTCTTCCAGAGAAAGATAGAAAGTAAGAGAGAGGAAATGAGAAAGATATATAGAAGAAGAATCGACCCCAATGCTAGACTGGTATTTTTTTTTGTCGACTTCGAAAGGATGAAAGACAAAGTTGACCTCGGCGGTGTTTGAACACAGAGAGCGCAGAGAGCCGGAACAAATACCATAAAGTATTCTATCCGACGTTCTAACGATTTTGCCAATTCGCCGCCAATAATAAGCACACAATGATACATGCATGGTCCCGTAACTCCTGAAGGAGTCTTAGAGGTGCTGTAGTGGCATACGGCATTTCTAAGACATTTTAAAACCAGGTTTAAACACAGCCGATTTCTTCCAGAGAAGGATAGAGAGTGAGAAAGAGATATAGAGGAAGAATCGACCCAAGTACTAGACTGGTATTTTTTTTATCGACCTCGAAAGGATGAAAAGCAAAGTTGACCTCTGAGGGATTTGAACTCAGAGCACAGAGAGATGAAACGAATACCGTAAAGCACTCTATCTGACGTTCTAATGACTCTGTCAATTCATCGCCTTTAAATAATGGTTACCCTCAAAATTGTTGGCCTAGTAATAAGTGCCCCTAGCAATAGGTACCCAATAATAGTTAGTCCAGTAACAGACCGCCCCCAATAAAACACACCTCAAAGTAGGTACCCTAGCAATTGATAAAAAAAAACACAAAAAAGTGGTGTGTTGTTGTTAGGGTGTTCAACTGGCGATCATGAGTTCGTGAGTTCGATTCCTGGAGCAGTGAGCGTATTGTGTTCTTGAACAAACTACTTTATTTCATGTTACTCCTTCTGCCAAGAGTTGCAACTGACAGATAGGATTAGCAATAGAAAGACCAATGAACATATTATCTCATTGGCTAGATATGACGACCGGCTCCTTTCTTCCGTCATGAGTTGCGGTCGGCAGGTCTGATATGTGAGTGTGTGTGTATGTGTGTGTGTGTGCATATGTTAATGTGTGTATATACGTATGTGTATGTATGTATGTATGTAGACCTGTCAACTCTCCCTATCCGACGGGGAGATCTCTAACCCCCTTTGGGGTGGGTGAGAGATGTCTTCATTTGTGAAAATGGGTATAGCTTTCATTATGTAAAATCTCCCAGTGGATTGGCAGTATGTAGAAGGTCGGACGCCATGCTTTGCAGCAAAGAGTTACGGCTCTTTATGGTCTGATTTCAAATCCCGCCGAGGTTAACTTTGCCTTTCATCCCCTTGAGTCGGATTTGGCGACCAGCTCCTTTCGTTTTATATTAAATAGGTAACCGAGACAATAACATACACACGTAAGAGGTGCTACCACTGTGTAAGGACGAGGGATTTATATACAGTGCTGTTGATAATCCGGTTAATCTGCCGTCGATCGATAATCCTTACAGCTACTTAGGTACAGAGAGGATTATACAATAACTTACATATAAACACATACACACAGGTATGGAGATAGATAATATATGTGTAGAGGTGTGTATATATATATATATATATATATATATATATACATACAATATATTAACAAATGGAAACTATATTTATAAAACCATATTTATTTCATTATACATATTTCAAGGACACCAAAGCAAATTATGGTGCGCTTTCATTAGATAAAATATAATATAGATCAGTTTTATAAACAAATATTGACATACCCTTAAAGAATGCAACCATGTCAGTTGGAAGCTCCCGGATCTAGATTATATTATATTTTATCTGATGAAAGCGCACTATAATTTGCTTTGGTGTCCTTGAAATATGTATAATGAAATAAATATGATTTTATAAATATAGTTTCCATTTGTTAAAATATTGTTTTTACTCCAAAAATTTGTTGAGTGCTTTATATCAGTTATAAAAATATTTGCTTGTTGTATCCCAACAAATTAAATATAACTTCTACATATATATATATATAATATATATATATATATATATTATATATATATATATTATATATATATATATTATATATATATATATAAACATATAAATGCATATATATATAAACATGTATATATATATATATTTACATATATAAAGATATATGTATATATATAAACATATATATAAACATATATGTATATATATATAAACATATATGTATATATATATATAAACATATATGTATATATATATATATAAACATATATGTGTGTGTGTGTATATATATAAACATACATACATATATAAACACACACACACATACACATACGAGCAAGACAACCAATCTTGCCTCAAGTGGGAAAATTCCTGTCCAAACCCATGCAAGCGTGGAAGATGGACGTTAAACGATGATGATGATGATATATATATATATGGAAGTGCGCAACCGGTAAGAGCTTGAAAACTTGGAACCACAACTGAACCATTTTTCAGCTGTGAACGGTTTGTCAGCGTTTTCTGTTCCGTTTACCAATATATATATATATATATATATATATATATATATATGGTCTTTATAGCTAAATCCATAATAGAACTAGAGAGTAATTTCTGACTATGGAAACATAATTTGGAATCAAAAGGTCTGAGAGTAAACTTAGTCAAAACTAAAATGCTGGTAAGAAAGAAGATCCCCTCGGGAAGTGGCCCTGCTCAATGTGTAGAAAAGGAGTAGGCATAAACTCTGTATGATGTACTCAATGTAAGTCCTGGGTACACAAGTGGTATAGCAGGTAGACTAACAGGAAGGGAAGACTTTGTAAGTAGAAGATGCACCGAAGTAATCGAGGGGAAGAGTGTCAGTGTTATAGATTTTTTTCGATTACAGGAAGGATCCATAGAAGTGGTTGATAGCTTCTACTACCTAGGAGACTTAGTTAGTAGCGGAGGGTGCTCTGGGAGCATAATAGCTCGAATAAGGGTAGGATAGAAGGAGTTTAGATATCTACTCCCACTGTTGACAGCAAAAAGGTTTCTCCCTACGTTCAAAAGGACGACTGTGAGCGAAGTGAAATGCTGCGTGGTAGTGTAACATGGGCAGAGGACATCCGTAAACTGGAGAGAAATGAAGCAACAATGTTTCGTTGGATGTGCAATGTAAGGGAGAGAGACAGGCAAAGCTTGGATGAACTAAAAGAGAAACTGGGTTTAAGAGATATCCGAAGTGGTGTGAAAGAGAGAAGGCTGCATTGGTACGGACATGTGATGTGCATGGATGATGATCGTTGGGTGAAGAAATGCCAGGAAATCCTCGTGGAGAGAAACCGCATTAGAGGTAGACTAAGGAAAACCTTGACAGAGCTGCTGAGAGCTGATCTAAACTCGCCGGGACTCACGGCGCAGATGACGAAGGAACGCAATGAGTGGAGAGATGGTGTGCTGAAAAGGACCCGTCCAACCCATGCAAGCATGGACAAAACGGACGTAAAAACGATGATGATGATGATATATATATATATGCAGGGTGTCCAAAATATGTATACATACTTTGATTACCTGTATAGGCAATATTTATTAGAATGCTGTTGAAGTGTGCATACATTTTTTTTTGGGGGGGGGGGGATATATATATATATATATATATATAGGAAAGCTGATGATTTCTCCCGAATGAAACAGTTCTAGTCCTGTAGAAGCCATTTCTATATTAAATATATATATTAATTAATGTATAAAGATAGAGGGGAGACTTACTGATCCTTGAAGACTTAAGTGCATAACTCTGTTATTGCGTGGACGTGTTGTTGATACAATACTCCGGCAAGATATCCTGATATTGTTCTTGCTGTGTGTTTTGTCCTTGAGCAAGACACTTTATTTCCTCATTGCTTTAGTCCACTCAGCTGGCAAAAAAATAAGTTGTACTCAGGGGTGACTTCAGAAGACTTTTGGTGGGAACTCTATTTCGCAAGAAACTATTTTCAGGGTAGGTTTTTGGGGGGTTAATTTTTTTTTAACGAACTTAGATTTTCTAAATCAGAGGATGTACCCTTGAAACGTAGAGGAGAGGGGCAGAACCTTCCAGTGCGTCCCTTCTTCCCTGCGTTGGTGACGGGTCCGACTCAAACACTGCGTCACGCAAAATCTCCTGAGAACCACGTTAATGGTGCGTGTGTTCGTAGAATTGTAATTAGAGTGTTCAGTTCATGATCGTAAGGTCGTGCGTTCATATCCAGTTCCGGATGGGGCATTGTGTCTTTAAACAAAGAGGTTTTTTTTTTTATTTACACGTAGATCTGGTCCATTCACCTGGGGTTCAAAGCGTCAACTTTCTCAAACACTGCATCATACTGAATCTCCCTTAGAACTATATGAAGGGTACATGTGTCTGTGGAATACTTACTCGCTTGCACTTTAATTTCACGAGTAGGCTGTTCCCTTGTTTAAACAAGTGTTACGCAAGTCGTCGCAACAGACGGAGGTCCAACAGCGTTGTTGCTGTTGTTGTTATTGATGTCGTTTGTAGTTATGTTGTTATTGTTGTTACAGATGTCGTTGTTGTTGATAAGGGTGTCGTTATTGTTGTTACAGATGTCGTTATGTTGTTATTAATTTTGTTACAGATGTTGCCATTGTTGATACAGATGTTATTGTTACAGATGTTATTGTTACAGATGTTATTGTTACAGATGTTGCTATTGTTGATACAGATGCTATTGTTACAGATGTTGTTATTGTTATTACAGATGTTGCTATTGTTGTTACAGATGTTATTGTTACAGATGTTGTTATTGTTGTCACAGATGTTATTGTTACAGATGTTGTTATTGTTATTACAGATGTTGCTATTGTTGTTACAGATGTTATTGTTACAGATGTTGTTATTGTTGTTACAGATGTTGCTATTGTTGTTCAGATGTTATTATAGATGTTGTTATTATTGTTATATAATCATCAGGTCAGCAAAACCTGTCCCAGCATACAATACATGGTCAAAGTCGTGTTCCAATCGTGACCATCCCGACTTTTTTGTAAAGCCAAGTACTACATTATCCAATATATCCTTTAGAATTTCTTTTAAAGACACAGGAGAACATAATTTGAGGCGAATTTGGCTGCTATTTCTAGCTAATCGAGCAACTACATGGAATCGCTTTGTGTGTATTTTGTTTTTGTTTTTGTTGTGTTTTTTTTTTGTCGGAAAACACCTCAAAGACTCGTCATATGTTTGTACTTCGTACAACAAACATGGCGCATATTCTACAGTTTCTGGTTTCACTCTAGCAATGACGTCACCAAATCCCGCATCAAAGACGCTAACATCGTTGCGGCTGTCGTAGTTGTTGGTGTTGTTGTTGATGTTGTTGTTGTTGTTGTTCTCTATGATTGGTGGACATTGTAGATTGGTGGACATTGTAGATTGGCAGTATCGGCAGACCGCCAGACACGATGCTTTTCAGAATAGAGTTGTGGCCCTTTACGTTCTGAGTTCAAATCCCGCCGAGGTTAACTTCGCCTTTCATCCATACGGGGTCCAAAAAATAAAGTACCAGTAATGCACTGGGGTAATTGCTAGCCTTGTATCAAAAGTAGAAACAATTATATATATATGCATATATATATATGCATATATATATATGCATATATATATATATATATATATATATATATATATATATATATATATATATGTGTGTGTGTGTAAATGTGTATGTATATATGTGCCTTTTAGAGTGTGTGTGTCCCATTCAGTATTTATATTTCATATGTTGACCAGTATAGATATGGGAGATTTAGAGGGCGAAACAACAACAACAATTAATATCCCAATAGAATTGAGCCACGTTCAGCTTAAGGAAATATTTCGACAATCAAAACACCAACAACAACTACTACAACAAAAGCAAGAGTGATAATTGGTTTAATAATAATAGCTTAATATAGTGGTGGTTGGAGGAGAGGGTGACGGAATGTTGGTTATGACGAGGAGTTTGAGGAGGGGGAGGGGGGGACGAGAAAGGTTGAATATACACAAATATACACACATAAAGATATGCACGCAAACAAGCACACACATATGCATTGACATACACATACGCCTACGTACACACACATGCGTGCACATATACACACATGCACGCAAATACACATACGCTTACATTCCCACACAAACATACGCATACACACACACACTCACATATAAGACCTGCCAACCTCTAAAAACCCAAATGGGGAGCACCATGAAAGAAAAGTGCCCCCAAAATGGAAAGAAATGACGCAAAATGGGTAGATTTTACATAGTGAATGCTATACCCATTTTCACAAGAGAAGACATCTCTCACCCACCCCAAACAGGCTTGGAGGTCGTTGGAGATCTCCCCGTCGGATGGGGAGATTTGACAGGTCCACACACATACACATACGTATATACACACACTCACATATCAAACCTGCCAACCTCTAAAAACCTAAACGGGGAGTACCATGAAAAATTAAGTGTCTCAAAACGGAGAGAAATGAAGCAAAATTGGGAGATTTTACATAATGAAACCTATACCTATTTTCACAAGAGTAGACATTTCTCACCCATCCCAGAGTCTTCGGGTCTAGAGAAGGAGAACATCGACAATATCCCAGATCTCATTCACTTACAGATTTGGGTGGAACTCATCAAATCTGGTCAAGGAAACAATGTTTCCATTGGTCTTTCCATTGCTGATACTATCTGCTGGTCGCATCTCTAGGCAGATAGAGCAACGGGAAATAAAGTGTCTTGCACATCGCCCGTCCGAGAATTGATCTAGTAATCTCATACCATAAAATAATTGTTTCTACAACAGGCACAAAGCCAGAAATTTGAAGGGCAGGTGAAAGCCAACCAAATCGACCCCAGTGTATTACTGGTGCTTTATTTTATCGACCCTGTAAGGATAAATGGCAAAGCTAAACTCGGCGGGATTTGAATGCAGAACGTAAAGGGTCGTAACTCTATGCTGCTAAGCATGGTGTCTGACGCTCTACCGATACTGCTAATCCATCGCCCTCATACTGTCATAAAATAATTGTTTCTACTTTAGGCACAAGGCCAGCAATTTGTTGGGGAAGAGGAAAGTCAACCAAATTGACCCCAGTGCATTACTGGTACTTTATTTTACCGACCCCGTAAAGATGAAAGACAAAGCTAACCATGGCCAGATTTGAACTCAGCACGTAAAGGGCCATAACTCTATGCTGCAAAGCATGGTGTCTGACACTTTACCGATACAAGAATATATTCATTATATTTTCGGTGGATTGGCAGTATCGGAAGAAGGTCGGACGCCATGCTTTGTAGCATAGAGTTACGCACCTTTACTGTTTGATGAGTTCAAATCCCTCCGAGGTTAACTTTGCCTTTCATCCTTACGGAGTCGATAAAATAAAGTACCAGTAATGCACTGAGATAATTGCTGGCCTTGGACTGGGTTTCTTGTTGATCAGTGGTCATGATAACATGTCACAGTGACATCTTATCTTCTTCTAATTGACAGACACTCATTAATTAGTGTAATATGTTGATGACAATGTGGAGGAGGTCATTAGGTGCACTTATTAGTCTTATTAGACAAACGATTGTTAATGATCTTACAGCAACGACATTTGTCTTCTTGGCGAATATATGGTTGTATGTCTATGTATAGCTGCTGATGATTACACAGATGTGTACACACATGTATATATATATATATATATATATATATATATATATATATATATATTTACATATATATATACATATATACATATATATGTATATATGTACATATATATATATGTATGTGTGTATGTGTGAATATATATAGATAGATAGATACATATATAAGTATATATACATGTATAGGTATGCATATCTATATTGTGATGAATGTATCTATCTCTTCCCCTCCCCATTTATTGCAATATATATATATATATAATATATCATCATCATCATCATCATTTTACGTCCGCTTTTCCCTGTTTGCAAGGGTTGGACGGGTTCTATTCAGCATCTCTCCACTTGTCACAGTCCTTCGTCATCTCCTCGGTGAGTTTCAGTGATCTGAGGTCTGTTCTCACCACCTCCGCCCATGTTTTTCGTGGCCTATCTCTACTGCGTCTTCCCTCCATATATATATATATATATATATATATATATATATATATATATATATATATATATATATATAGCAAGGTGGTGCTATTAAGTTAGACATGGCCTGGGCCAATACTGGCCGAAACCTATGAAAGTTGATATACACTCACACACACACACGTATATATATATATATATATATATATATATATATATATATATATATATACATACCTATATACACCTGTACATATATATATACATTCTTTTTCCTTTTCACTCGATACTAATATCATTTTTCGTAATTTATTACCTGTATTTGCTTTTTATTGTATACACTGTTTTTCATTGTGTATACATGTACACACACACACACACAAACACACACACACACACACACACACACACACACACACATATATATATTTTAATTATCAATATTGAGTTCTGTCTTGTTAGTGGGTTGAACTCTTTTGTATGTAACAAAAGGACCTACCTTCACCACACGCCGCCACTAGCTCTATTGAGGGCTTCTTTCTGCTTTTGTATAAAACCCCTTTGAAGCAATATTTGGTTGTATGTTGATCTATATATCAAGGGTCACATTGCCCCCTCATCTTCAGCCCCTGCAATGGTATTGCAGAGGCAATCTGAAAGAAAGCAAAACAAGAAGCAATGAATTGTGATTTTAATATTTTTACCAGATTCAAGGCAAGTGGCTTAGTGGTTAGAGAGTTGGTTTCACGATTGGGTGGTTGCGAGTTCAATTCTCGGATTGGGTGATGTGTTGTGTCCTTCAGCAAGACACTATATTTCCTGTTGCTCTTTCTCTGCCAAAGAGTTGGGACCGGTAGATAGAATCAGCAATGGAAAAACCAATAGAAACATTGTTTCCTAGGTCCGATTTGACCAGGTCCACTCCACTCGGCAAACGAATGAGGTCTGGGATCTTGTTGATCGATCAGTATGCGCGTAGATAGACTGATTGGTATATCTGTATGCAGGATTTGAACTCAGGACATACAGGGCTGTAACTAAATGCTGTCTGATGCTCTAACGATTCTACCAATAGAAAGGGTTTTCGATTTAACCACAAAACCAACACGTTTTCTTTTTGTGTGTTGTGGGGCGGGGGGGGGGGGGGGGCTATGTCAATTACCGTATTTCCTGGCATCGAAGACGCTACTTTTTTCCGAAAATAAGTCTCAAAAATTTACCGTGTGTCCTGGAGGCCAAAGGTTGTTTATTACCAGTAATACACTGGGTAATTGCTGGCCTTGTGCCTAAAGTAGAAACAATTATTATTTTTTTTCAAATTTTTGGTTGTCAAAATGACGGTGTAACCTCGAGGACGCAGCGTCTTCGCCGTCAGGAAATATGGTAAATTGGCACAATACTTTACTGGTAGTTTATTTATCGACCCTAAGAAAGATGAAAGCTAAAGCTGCAATGACAATAACAATATACAATACAATTCCCCACCCTCTTTCCTTTCCCATTAAACATCCGACTACCACCCCATCACGCCCTCGCCCCTCCCTGTCATTACACCCTGCCGCTACTCCAGATATGGAAATAGTTTTACTGACTTTCAGACAAGCGACTCCTTCCCACCACACACATATACATACATATTTACACATATACACACACAAACACAGACATATATGCACTCACACACAAGCATACATATATTCATACACACACATATATATACATTTATACATACACATATATATATATATATATATATATATATATATATATACATTTATACATACATACACATACATACATACATACATACATACATACACACATACATACACACATACATACATACACATATATACATACATATATATAGAGATTTATACACACACATACATACACACAAACACATACATACATACATATACATACATATATAGATACATACACACACATACACACACATACATACACACATACATACATATACATATATATATATACAGGCAACACAGTACAATTACTCAGGCATGAGTCAAGGGTGGAGCAGGGAAAATACAACAATACTAATTAGGGTAATTATGTTTGTAATGATGATGATGATAATGATGATGGTGATGGTGATGGTGATGATGGTGATGGTGGTGGTGGTGATGGTGGTGGTGGTAGTGGTGGTGATAATGGTGATGGCGATAATGATGATGATGGTGGTGGTGATGATGACGGTGGTGGTGGTGATGATGGTGGTGATGGTGGTGATGATGGTGGTGATGGTAGCGATGGTGATAATGGTGATGATGGTGGTGGTGGTGGTGATGGTGGTGGTGATGATGGTGGTGATGGTGATGCTAATGATGAGGAGGAGGACGACATTTATAACCAGGATGACGATGATGATGATAATGATAGTGATGTTGATAAAGAGATGGAAGGGGTGGGATGATGATAAGGTGGTGACAAAGGTAGTGGAGTGTGATGATGATGATGATGATGATAATGATGTGGAAGAGGGGAAAGAAGGGGGAGGCGGAGGAGGACTCTGTAAATGATGTCCTTGTTTTAGTGAATGATGGGGGCAGGGGACATTTTTCAAGTCACTACCATATAAAGTTAGTTATAAATGTATTTACCAAGTTTCCAAAAACAAAAGCAAAAATAAAAAAACTCACTTAAAAAATATTTCACTAGCAACACTAATTCACCACCACCACCACCATCACATCATCACACCACCACCATCACACCACCACCACCATCACCATCACATCATCACTACCACCATGAACATCACACCACCACCACCACCATCACATCATCACTACCACCATGAACATCACACCACCACCACCTCCACCATCACATCATCACTACCACCATCACATCATCACTA
>OZ024757.1:28875307-28895307 GCA_964016885.1 Eledone cirrhosa | reverse complement strand
AAGAAAAAGAGGAGAAAGAGAGGGGAGAACACAGGTGTAACTCAGGTAAATAATGTCTATGATAAGCAGTGAAATTGTGCCCTTGTTCAATTTAAATAAATAAGGGTTTTAAGTCAGTGATTTCCAATCTCTTGTGCTCCATGCCCCACCTTAACATCTCAAACATTTTTATGTCCCACTTTGATATAAAAACAGTGATGATCAACTACAAAGTGTAAACAAATTGGTGATTGGTTGATGCCAGAGGAACAATAACATGTGTGGAGAAGGTGAGACAGGAGTTTCTGACAGTAATGTCTACCAAAGTTACCTTGGTATAGGTGATGCCAGATGTACAATAACATGAGTAGAGGAGGTGAGACAGGAGTTTCTGACAGTAATGTCTACCAAAGTTACCTTGGTATAGGTGATGCCAGATGTACAATAACATGAGTAGAGAAGGTGAGACAGGAGTTTCTGACAGTAATGTCTACCAAAGTTACCTTGGTATAGGTGATACCAGATGTACAATAACCTGTGTGGAGGAGGTGAGACAGGAGTTTCTGACAGTAATTTGTTCCAAAATTACCTTGGTGTAAAAGTAATAAGGTAAAACCTGAAGTTTGCTCTCATTAACATAATTTTCAAATTGCACCCCCTGTGAGGCGTGTGTCTCATGTTGGAAATAATTGGTTTAGGGTATTAAACTGCATTTACATTTGTTCTACAGGTATCCTTTACACCTAAGTATACCTGAAATATTTGCTAAAATGTTAGTGTATTTAAACGAAGAGCTCTGTGTAATACTGATCTTTGACAAATATTTGACCCTATTACAATATTTGACAAGTCATACTATGAGATATATCTTTGTGGTCATGTAGTTCCCAGAACATGACCTCAAGTTCTAGGCTCTGCACAAGATTGAAATGAAAATGAAATACGTTTAGGCTGAGCAGTAAAGAAACACATCTGACCCTTAGCAGTCAGTGTCACCTCAGCTGAGAGTGAAAAGACACCTCTGACCCTCAGCAGTCAGTGTCACCTCAACTGAGAGTGAAAACATATCTCTGGAACCTTAGCAGTCAGTGTCACCTCAGCTGAGCAATGAAAACACACTGCTGGCCCTTAGCAGTCCGTGTCACCTCAGCTGAGCAATGAAAACATACATCTGACCCTTAGTAGTAAGTATCACTTCAAATGAGAGTAAAAACACACTTCTGGCCCTCAAAAGTCAGTGTCACCGCAGCTATGCAATGAAAACACACTGCTGGTCCTCAACTGAGCAATGAAAACATACATCTGGCCCTCAGCTGAGCAATGAAAACACACATCTGGCCCTCAGCTGAGCAATGAAAACACACATCTGGCTCTCAGTTGAGCAATGAAAACACACATCTGGCCCTCAGCTGAGCAATGAAAACACACATCTGGCCCTCAGCTGAGCAATGAAAACACACATCTGGCCCTCAACTGAGCAATGAAAACACACATCTGGCCCTCGGGAGTCTGTGTCACCTCAGCTGAGCAATGAAAATACACTGCTGGCTCTCAGCAATCAGTTAGTCAATGTAACCTTAACTAAGCAATGAAAACACACCCCTGGTCCTCGGCAATCTTTTAGTCAGTGTCACCTTAACTGAACAGTGAAAACACTTCATTGACCCTCAACATTTTGTTAATGTCAGATGGTTTTAAAACTCAGTTTTTGAACATTCCATCATAATGTTATCTACGAACCATTAAGTTATCCTCCAAAAATCAGTTTAATACAGAGGAAGTCAGTTATATTACTAAATCCTTCTAAATAAATGAATATTTAAAAAAATTTTTTTGGAAATCACAGGCAATGTTTTTCATTTGAGAAGAGTGTGGTCTGGTTTTAAGAGCCAGTCCGTATCTGTCTCAATGTGAGTAGTTTGTTTGGTGCGGTACTTAACTGTAAGAACTTGGGTTATCTACACAGATCTGTTTAGATTATCTCTGACGTAATAGTGGATCATCATTAAGTGATCTGCATTGCGGCAGACTTGTGGGACACACACACACACACATACCTACACTCACACATCTACACTCACACCCACACATTCACACACACACATACACAAACATACAGGCACATGCTGACACACATACAGACACACAATACCCCTCGGCTCCTGTCTGTCTCATTTCAATAATGTGTGATGTGTAGATAGGTACAGGCAGTGCAACGGGTGCTGACGCGCACGTGTGTGCACCCCCATATATATATATGGGGGTGCATATATATATATGGGGGTGCATATATATATATATATATATATATATATGTATATAAAAATGAATAAATAAATATATATATATATATACATACATATATATATATACACACACACGCACACACACATATATATATATATGTGTATATATATATGTGTGTGTGTATATATATATATATATATATATATATATACATTTATATATATATATATTACTGTCTTGAAAAGTGGGTAAATATCTATGCACTGTCTATTAATCTACACACTGTGTCTATTTATCAAGTCAACATATACACACTGTGTCTGTATATCCAATCAACATATACACACAGTGTCTATCAATCCACACAGCATATACACACTGTGTCTATCTATCCAGTCAACATATACACACAGTGTCTATCAATCCACACAGCATATACACGGAGTGTCTATCTATCCAGTCAACATATACACACAGTGTCTATCAATTGACACAGCATATACACACAGTGTCTATCTATCAAGTCAACATCTATACACTGTGTCTATATATCCTGTCAACATCTACCCATGGTGTCTAACAATCCAGATGTCTTCCACATTATATCTATGTAGCCAAACTTCCTATTCAGTTCAGAATCTGTAGGTGATGTTTAAATACCAAGGTATAGCCTGCAGTGCAGATTGTAAAATACGCTGTCAATCTACCATTTAAATAGCTTCATTCAATGAAATGCAGAAACATATATTACGTATATTCAGATATATATGATATCTACGTCTGTTCTTGTCTGACAAATTGATTGATGTAAAGTATTTTGACAAGAGAAATCCTAGCTGAAACCTTATTGGATTAGTCTGATCTGAGATATTAACGAAAGATTAACTACATACCGATAATATTCAGTGAAACATTTAACTCTTTATATCTTCTGTCACGCCCAAATAATTAGAAAAGATAGAGCTGCTGTCTGAATAAATCTCTACCGATAAAAAACAAAATCCTTGCTGCTGAGAGGTGAAATGTCTCGGACGCCATTTTAGGTCACTTTGTTAATTGGTTGCCTTATTAGAATCATAATATTGTAGATCTGTATATATGTATGTATGGTCCCGTAACTCCTGATGGAGTCGTAGGGGTACTGTATTGACATACAGCGTTTCTAAGTCACCTTTTTTAAACCAGGAGGAGCCTATCTCTTCTCCGGGTTTGAATACAGCAGATTTCTTTCAGAGAAGGATAAAGGGAGTGAGAAAGAGATATAGAGTAATAATCGACCCCAGTACAAGACTGGTACTTTTTTTATTGACTTTAAATGGATGAAAGGCAAAGTTGACCTCAGCAGGATTTGAACTCTCTGCCACAAAGCAGGGTGTCCGATGCTCTACCGATACTGCCAATCCACCACCTTCTGTGTATATATATGGACCCATAACTCTTGGTAGGATCCATAGGGGTGCCGTAGGGATATATGGCGTTTCTTGAGCATTGTAATCCTTGTAGACCACATCCCTTCTCCAGCTCGGAACGTAGCCGATTTCTTCCAATGAAGGAGTGTGTGAAAGAGATATAGAGGAAAATTTGATTCCAGTATTTGACTGGTACTTGATTTTATCGATCCCCAAAGGGATGAAAGGCAAAGTTGAGCCCCCCGCTTTCCTTTGGCAGGATTTGGACTCGGAGCAGAGAGTCGGAATGAATACCGCAAAGAATTCTATCTGTTGTTCTAATCATCATCATCATTATCATCATCATTTTACGTCCGCTTGCAAGGGTGGGACGGTAACTGATTCTGGCTTGATTTCTACAGCTGGATGCCCTTCCTAATACCAACCTCATTTACAGTGAGTGGTGGGTGCTTTTTTGCCGTGGCGCCTACACGACCACTTTGCAGTGGAATGATAGGGACCCCAGTCCTATCATCTCATTTCTACAGCTGAGTAAACTGGAGCATTGTGAAATAAAGTGTCTTGCTCAAGGAAACAACACATCACCCGGTCTGAGAATTGAACTCACAACCTTTCGATTGCAAGGCCAATGCTCTAACCACTAAGCCATGTCAATTCATTGACTATTATAAATACTGTGTTTACTTTTCATGGACTTAATCTCTGTTAAAGAATGTGTGTGTGTGTATGTAAGTATGTGTGTGTGTGTGTGTCTATGTATGGGGGGGGGGGGGGCCTCAGAACATACTAGGTAGAAACTCTAATTCTGAATAATTCTAAGGCGAAATTTTAGAATAAGCATATCGCTATAAACTTTAAAATGTATACAACCATATAAAACTAGTCAAATCTGGTAGTTATTTCTAGCAGGTCTATCCAACCAAAATGTAATTCACCTTTGAATCATCATCATCATCATCATCACCACCACCGGCCAGAATTCCCTCATCTCTTTCTGTTCAAACCGGCTGTAACAAGCCACTCATACTGACATTAAGATATTGTTTTCAAAATAAATAATATCAAAATCTCATAGATTTGCTATTATGTGAGATAAAGGCTTTACCGTGAAAATATAATAGTATTTATAAAGTAATGTAAATGTTAAAGGGTTAAACCTTTATTTTTTCTCTAACCAAAAATGTGACTTTTTCACAATAATGTGATTTTCAGGGAGTTTTAGTGTGACAAGGCTGACACTTTGTATTACAGGTACAGTCCATCTGATGGGCTTCGAAACAGTTACCTTCTCCTCAAATGCCGTTGCAAAGATGGCATAGGTCTATCTTGGTCTATGATAAAAGATACTTGCCCAAGAAGCCTGTCGGGACATGGAATCATTCTCAGAAGCTCCTGATTGTAGAAGGGAGCTTATTAACCACTCAGATATTACCTATTGTCAGATTAAATCCTTTTGATGCTCTAAATATTAGAAAGATTATGGTATGTGTTCCCCATATGCATACATGCATGTACACTTAACTCTTGATTGAGTCATAGGGACGCCATTATGACACACATCGTTTCTTGTGTGTTTTAAATCTGAAGGTGGAACTCATCTCTTTCCAGGTGTGAACATACCTGATGTCTTCCATTGAAAGAGAGACTGAGAGTGAGAGAGAGAGAGAAATCAGGGAGATATAGAGGAAGAATCTACAATTGAGACAACAACAACAACAACATCTATAACATCAACAACAACAACAACACCAAGAAGGGGGTAAGCAATAACAATATCAGGAGTATCAACATCATCATCACCATCATCAATAACAACAACATCAACAGCAGCAACAACAACAGCAATATCAACAACAGCACAACAACATCAACAACAATATCAGCAACAGCAACAATAACAACAACAGCAGCAAGAACAGCAACAGAAACAACAACATAAACAACAACAGACGAACAACAACAACAATAACAACAACAGTAACAACAATAATAACAACAACAGCAACAACAACAGCAACAACAACGACAGCCGAACAACAACAGCAATAACAACAACAGCAACAACAATAACAACAACAGCAATAACAACGACACCCGAACAACAACAGCAACAATAACAAGAGAAAAGGTAAGTAACACGTTTTAATAAGTAGATCAAACAAAAAAGACTCAACAGGTAAGATATTGTTAGGTGTGGTAAGTATTACAATGAATACTAACAGTCACACATAATAATATGTAACAGCTGTTGTTATGACTGTTTCTCTCTCCCTCTCTATCTATCTTACCCCCCACCCTCTCTCTCTCTCTTTTTTTCACTCACTGTGTCTCTCTCTCCCTCTCTCTCTAAAATATTCTCACCATATATTGTCACATGTGCATTATATATATATATATATATATATATATATATATATATATATATATATATATATATATATATATATATGTGTGTGTGTGTGTGTGTGTGTGTATGTGTGGGTGTGTATATATGGGAAGGGGCAGTATATGTATATATATAAACATCAAATGAGTTAATCCTTGCAATTTAAACATAAGAACTGGCTTTGGTGAAAGGTGGTGGTGGTGGTGGTGGTGGAGAAATTCTCTACCATCCACAGGCAAGGAAGATAACTCCAACAAGATTAGTTAATCCAAATATTAGGAAAGCAATACCAATACAATAAAGAATGCATTGTGTTTTGCCTCATTACCTAACTGATGAAAGCAACTGACATGTTTCGACCTTGGTAGATCTCCTCAGCAAAGAATTCTTTAGAATGATTAAATTTGAACATAGAGAAAGAGGGATGGTAGTTGTGCTGATTATATAAAATACTATTAGTTAGAAGGAAATTCCTTCGAGAAGAGTGTTCTGTATGATGATGAGTATATAAAGAGAGAGAGAAATTATATGTATATGTGTGTATAAAAGGATCGATCGACTTTCGTCAAATTGGACCAAGGAAACAATGTTTCCGTTGGTCTTTCCAGTTGCTAATACTATCTATTGGTCGCAACTCCAGGTAGAAGGAGCAACATGAAATAAAGTGTCTTGCTCAAGGACATAATGCATCGCCCGGTCCAGGAATCGAAATCACAACCTCAAGATTGTGAGTTTGATTCCTGGACCGAGCGATGCGTTATATATATATATATATATATGGGAAAAGAGTCAGGACCCCGACGGCTGAGTTCCGGCCGTTTTGACAGCTAGATCCGAAACGGCTGGAGCTCAGCCGTCGGAGTCCTGACTCTTTTCCTATTACTCACTCCACTACCCTAAGTATTGAGTACTCTGGTGCGTTACGGTCCACCTGGTATCTTACCACACCTTCTTTTTTATATATATATATGTGTATATAAATACATAATCAGAGAAAGCTAATAGCGATACTCCAGCCAAATTCCAACTCACTCAACAAACATTAGGAAATACCTGAGTATATTCCTAATTAAACGTTCGGGGTGCTAACTAATTGTATTGTGTGGAAAATTTGCTGTATCATTTCATATGAGATATATCAAATATATCTCTTTCCAGACAGACATCTCGTTTCACTATAAGATTTCTACAAGTTGGGTGAAATTATACCAATTTATGTAGAAGCTTGTATAAGATCAACAGATACTTATTCAAGTGGGCTCTTATAATTCTTCAGTGGGTGCCCAATAATATTAATATTGATAACCAAATCAACATCAATATTTAGCGATAATCACCTACAGTGATGAGGGAGCTGCTAGGTTGTTAGTCCAGCAATTCTAAAGAAAATCTCACACTGTCTCGAAAATTGGAGGAAGGAGATTACCGTCAATGAATTCTGAAAAGAATTCAAGCCACGTGCTAGAACTCAATTGGATATGAAAAAAATAACCATATGTACGCAATATATATATATATACATTTATGGGCAGCATGACCTTCCCAAAGTATATATATATATATATATATATATATATATATATATATATATATATATATGTATATATATATATATATATATATATATATATATATATATATATATATATATATATATATCATCATCATCATCATCATCATCGTTTAACGTCCATGTTCCACGCTTGCATGGGTTTGGACGGGAGTTTTCCCACTTGAGGCAAGAGTGGTTGTCTTGCTCGCATAGGACTGTCTGGCGGGTTTTCTACAGCTGGATGCCCTTCCTAAGACCAACCACATTTACAGTGTGGGACTGGGAGGTTTTTACCGTGTTGCCTACACGGCCACATTACAGCGTGGACTGTGTGTTTTTTTGTCGTGACACCTACACGATCTCATTTGTTTCGGCCTGGATGTTGTGGCACCAACATAACTTTACATTGAAAGGGGCGGTGTGGTTGGGGTGGGGGTGGTGGGACGGGGGTGTATTTTGTTAGAGATGCCTACTGACTGTAGTAGGTTTTACTTTGTATTTAGGTAAGGCGGGTCTTCTCTATTACATATGTATATATATATATACACATATATATGTGTGTGTATATATAGGTAGCCAGGTGGTCATGTGTGTGCATGCGTATGTATATGTATGTGCATATTGTCTATATATGTGTGAGTGCGTTTATCCCTGTGTAATATATAGAGCAGCTTTTGATCGTCCATTCCCCCTCAGGTCTATAAAATGGTTTTGTGTCAATACCTGAGACACAGCCACGTGTGGCACATCATCTCTTTATACATGTAAGCAAATACACATATACACACACATACTAACATATACACACATACACACACATAGTAACATATACACTCACATACACACACACACACCCATACTAGCATATACACACACATACTCACATATACACACATACTCACACATACACACATATACACACACATACACACATATACACACACATACACACATACACACACATACATATACATACACACACATGCTCACATATATATACACACACACACATGCTCACATATATACACACACTTACTCACATACACACATACACACACATACATATACATGCACAGACATGCTCACATATATACACACACACATGCTCACATATATACACACGCACACATATCTATGAACAGCAAACATTCAGTTAACTTTCAAAGTACTGGGAAATTTGGAAATACAGTTGCCACAATGCAGATAACTATAATAAAAGTTCATAACTATAAATAATAACTGAATGAGATTTGTAAAGTAGCCATAAAGATGGATAACTATAGACAGAGATACCTGCTTAACCCTTTAGCATTTACACTACATTACTATTATATTTTTAATGGTAAAGGCTTTATCTCACATAATTATCTTACATAATATCTTACAAAATATGGAATCTATGAGATTTTTGTGGTGATATTATTTATTTTGAGAACAATACCCTAATGTCAGTATGAGTGGCCGGTTATGGCTGGTTTGAACAGAAAGAGGTGAGGGAATTCGGGCCGAATACGGCCAGTTTAAATGCTAAAGGGTTAATGGTTAAACAGAGTCATCCAACATATGATAGGAGCATAGTTCGTTTTCCTGACAGAACAGCCTGTTTGAGAAAATAACACGCAAATGGCTGACCATTCCACAGACCCTTGTATCCATAGCATAATTCTCAGGGAGAGTCAGTATGACCCAACAGTATATGACAAAACTGATTCTTTAAATCACAAGTAAAAAGAAAATGAAGATACAAGAAGATACAAGAAAAAAAACCACTCTATTATTCTATTACATATTCCAGCTGATAGGCTGAGGCCATGCTGGGACACTGCCATTGAAATCATTTTTAACATTTGGAGAATCAAGGCACTAAAATCATTTTAATTTAAGTTTGAATTGATTTTTTTTTCCTAGCCACAAGTATGACTGTTTTTTCCTTTAAAGCAATTCCCAGGGAGATTCAGCATGACAAAATGTGTGACATGGCAGGATCTTTAAATCACAGGTAAAAAAATTAAGATGTAAGATAAAATCCATTGAAAATATTTAAATTCTGGTTTAACATTTTAGCATTTAAACTGGTTGTATCCAGCCAGAATTCTTTCACCTCTTTCTGTTCAAACTGGACGTAACTAGCCACTCATACTGATGTTAAGGTATTGTTCTCAAAATAAATAATATCAAAATCTCACAGATTCGATATTATGTGAGATAAAGCCTTTACCATGAAAATACAACAGTAAATATAGAGTAATGCAAATGCTAAAGGGTTAAAGCGATTCTCAGGGAGATTCAGCATGACAAAATGTGTGACATGGGTGGATCTTTGAATCACAGGTAAACAAATTAAGATGTAAGATAAAATACATTGAAAATATTTAAATTCTGGTTTAAAGTTTCATTTTTGTGCCTTGACCAAACGTGTGGCTTTTTCCCCTTCAGGGGCAGTTGAACTATGGCAAGAGGGTCGGGGGAATGGGCTATGGCCCCTCTAAGAATTTTTTTTTCTCCCCACCAAACTACCAAAACACACATCTATTTGTTTATACGCTACAGTTTATGTACATGTGGTGTTTATCGCATATCTTGGTTGATATTTGATAATTGTTTCTACTTTTGGCACAAGGCCAGCAACTATACCAGTGCATTACTGGTACTATATTTTATCGACCCCACGTGGATGAAAGGCAAAGTTAACCTCGGCGAAATTTGAACTCAGACCATAAAGGGACATAACTATGCTGGAAAGCATGGTTTCCGACCCTCTACCGATACTGCCAATCCACCAATAAAAACTAAAGTAATGGCTACAGATAAATTGATCAAATTTGCACCCCAGCGCAAATTTGGGCTTCCACTGCCCCTACTCTGTGATTATATTTTCATTCACCAGTCCTCCAAATACAGACAAAAACACAGAATGGTCAAAGTTGTAAGGCTTATGATTATAGATCTACTCAATGAAGCTATGCCTAGGGTTAACAAACAACAATTGATGTATTCATAGATACTTAAAAGTAGCCATGTGTACATTCATAAGTGCTGGTTTGTTTGTACATCAGATAACAGATGCATGTATATACTTGCATTAGGTGAGTGGACTGACACATTCACATGTACACACACACACACACATATATGTATTTATATATATATATGTATATGTATATATATATATATATATGTGTGTATATATATATGTATATATATATATGTATATATATATATATAAACATATATATACATATATATATATGTATAAACATATACATATATATATATATGTAAATGTATATATATGTTTATATATATATATATAAATATATGTATATATATATATATACATATACACATATATATATGTATATATATACATATACACACATATATATATATATATATGTATATATATATATATACATACACACATATATATATATTATCTATATATATAAATATGGCTCTTGTGACTAATAAAGAAATAATAATAATTGTTTATACTTTTGGCACAAGGCCATCAATTATCCCAGTACATTACTGGTATTTTATTTTATCGACCCCGTAAGGATGAAAGGCAAAGTTAACCTCGGTGGGATTTGAACTCAGACCGTAAAGAAATAGTAATAATTATAATTATTATTATATATATCAGTGACAATGTGTGTATATTTATATGGATATGAATTTTTGTATATACTCGTATGTGTATGTGCGCGTTTGTGTATAACCATACATTATATATATATATATATATATATATATATACATAATTAAGAATGGTTTGCCCAAGAGGTATGGAAGTCAAATAAGTTGAATACGATTCTAAAGGTGGATATATAAATAATTTCTGCTAACCTAGAACCTGTTTCATCTCTTTCTAGTCCTGTAGAAGTCATTTCGATATGATATATATATATATAGGGTGTTAAAAAAAATGTATACATACTTTGATCACCTGTACAGGCAATATTTATTAGAATTGTGTTGAAGTGTGTATACAGTTTTGGGAACACCTTGTATATATATATATATATATACACACACACACATATATATATATATATAACTATAAAGTATGTCCATAGAATCATTTGATAAGATATATACACCATCTCCTCTCCCAATCAGCATAATCAACCACACAAAAAACCAGTTAAACCAGGCTATAAGATTAAAAGGCACCAATGAAGAAATAATAGATGAATAAACGACACTCATCTATTCGCGATCAACAGCTATAGAATATTTACCCAGCATTTCAATAACACGTGGAAATCGATTAATTATATCATCAACCATACACAATTAGGTATAAAATTAAAGTTAGAAGAAAAAATGTATATAAACATACCAAGATTACGTTTCTACCCCCATGGGGTTTCATTCGCTTTTGGAAATATCCGATCAAGGATAAATTCACCAGCTTCGAAATCATCAGGAAACAAACTCACTTGGACGAAGATTTTTCTTAAATGATCTCTGCCAGAAACCAATATATATATATATATATGAGGGCAATCCCAAAAGTAATGTCTCCTTCCAATATTGCAACTTTTCCGTTAAAATCCTGTGGATGGTGCTTCGAGAAACCTCAGGAACCAAAATGCAGAGAGCATCCAGAGTGATCCGCCGATCTTTACGCATGTTTTTCTCAGAAGGAGACCTTACTTTTGGGATTGCCCTCTATATAATAACTGTGCAAAATTCGCACTTGGCAGTAGCGTTCAACGGGAGCTCCATTCTCAATGGCTGCCATCCCAGCGAAACGCGCGCTTGCTTGTTTAGGAGTGAAGGAAGCATCAATCACAACAGTGTTGCCAACAGCCGTACGAACAATTTCTCTGCGTCCCCATCGCTTTGGAGACTTTACTTTTGGGATTACCCTCGTATATATATATATATATATCTATATATATATATATATATATATATGGTCCACACCCTCTTTGTTTTATATATATATATACACATACATACAAACATATATATATATATGTGTGTTTATGTGTATATATTCAGTATATTCAACAATGAAAACAAAAGGCGAAGTTTAGGGTTTAATCCGTTCATTGTTTTGCAATCGTTTCAGAAGGTTGATTGATCATGATAAATCAATAAAGTGACTAATTGATAGTAGTTATCTAACTTCTTATTATTAGTCTTGATACTATAGATCTCTCTCCACCATCTTGCACAGAAATAATCAATATATATATATATTTATATATGTATGTGTGTGTGTGTGTGTATATATGTGTGTGTATGTGTGTGTGTGTATATATATATATACCCACACACATATATTTATATTTATATATATATATATATATCCAGGGGGTGTAACTAGGAGTTACTGCAAGTTCACCCAGGAGAGCACTCGATGTTTAGCTGTGTAGCTGTGATGAGGTGTAGAGCTATACAGAGTATAATATATTGAAAGGATAACAAGGACGATTGATTACTCCTTCATTGCATATATATATATATATATATATATATATATATATATGAATAAAGTTAGTCCTTCATCAGTGATCTTCCAACCGTCATTGGTATTTCATCGCTTTAAAGCGATGAAATACCAATGACGGTTGGAAGATCACTGATGAAGGACTAACTTTATTCATATGTAACCCATTAGCAACCACGCAGCACGTTTATTCTCATATATATATATATATATATACATATATATATATATATATATATATATATATATGAAAATAGAGAAATTAATGTGAGCAAGAAGCCAACTGTATTTCATAATATATAAGTGACTATAACGTCAAAATGGAAAATAATTAACGTAAGATGTGGGAAAATAATTCAAACTCGATTAAAAAAAATCAAGACAGAGATTTTATCCACAGATTTATATATATATATATATATATGATATATATGTATATATATATACATATATTATCTATATATATATACATATGGCTCTTGTGACTAATAAAGAAATAATAATAATTGTTTCTGCTTTTGGCACAAGGCTAGCTAGTTTGAAATAGGGCCTACATTTTCCCTGGGGCCTGGGTCTAATACCTGCTGGAGTGTTGAGGTGACATTGCATACCTGGTCTGGGCTTATTACCAGCTGGGGGTGGGGTTACATTTCTTCTCTAACCTGGGTCTCATACCAGCTGGGGTGTTGAGGTTACATTATATTTGGTTTGGGATTGGCAGTATAGGTAGAGGGCGGACGTCATGCTTTGACGCATAGAGTTACGGCCCTTTCCATTCTGAGTTCAAATCCCGCCGAGGTTAACTTTGCCTTTCATCCTTACGGGGTCGATAAAATAAAGTACCAGTAATGTACTGGGTAATTGCTGGCCTTGTGCCAAAAGTAGAAACAATTATATTAGGTTTGGGATTATTAACCAGCTGGAGGTGGGGTTACATGTCACCCCTGGCCTGGGTCTAATACCCACTAGGAAGGGTGCAGAGCAGTCTTACATTTCAGATATGGTCTAGGACTATTACCAGCTATGAGAGGGGTGGGGACTACATTTTACACCTTGCTGAGGCTTATTACCACATTCTGAGGAGACTGCTACATGCGTATTTGTGTATGTTAGTATGTGTGCATGAAGAGAGGTGGTGCATGTTGTTCTAAGCATATATGTGTGTGTGTTTGTATGTATAAATAGGTGTGTGTGTGTTTGCATGCATATTATGTACATGTAGTGCATATATATCTATATATATATATAACATTTAATATAGAAATGGCTTCTACAGGACTAGAACTATTTCACTCGAACAAAATCATCAGGAAAGCCCTGTAGAAGCCATTAATATATTAAATCCTGTATATACTCTACTATTTACTGAGTACCTTACTTACTGTGGTTACCCCCGATATATATAACGAAGGAAATGTGGTAAGGAACCAAATGGACCATAACGCACCAAAGTACTCAATACTTAGGGTAGTAGAGTGGGTAATAGGAACGAGTAGGACCCCGACGGCTGAGCTCAAGCCGTTTCGACGGCTAATTCTGGACTAAAATGTATATATATATATGGACATATAACTATATATTTATATATGTAATATATAAATAACCCTTGAAAGGAGGGAAAGCAGATATTAAAACAATAATGTTAAGACAACGATGATAACAACAAACATAAATATGTTTGACATTTATCAAAGTTTTGCAGAAAGGTGGAATAGCATATATAAAGAAATATATAATGTCTATGTGTGTGTGTGAGTGTGGTCATATGATATATATGTATATATATATATATATATATATATATATATATATATATATATATATATATATATATATATATATATATGTGTATATGTATATATGTATATATGTATATGTGTATATATATATATATATGTGTGTGTATATGTATATATGTATATATATATATATATATATATGTATATGTATATATATAATATATATATATATATTTATATATATATATATATATATAACAAAGGAATTGTGGTAAGGAACCAGATGGACCATAACGCACCAGAGTACTCAATACTTAGGGTAGTAGAGTGGGAAATAGGAAAAAGTATGACCCCGACGGCAGAGCTCAAGCCATTTCGACGGCTATTTCTGGACTCTATATATGTATATATATATATATATATGTGTGTGTGTGTGTGCATGTATTTGTGTGTGTGTACATATATATATATATATATCCCATGCGATTATGATGATGATTATGATATATAGACACATACACACACATTGATATGTGCGTAAACATACATTTATGAATATTTAATATGTGTGTGTTTGAATGTGTTTGTATCTGGGTGCAAGGGTGTCTGTGTGCCTGTGTACCTCTGTGTGTCTGTGTATACCTCTGTGTATACCTGTGTATACCTGTGTGTACCTGTGTATATGTATTAAACAGTGTGTTTTGTTGTTTTTCTTACCTGCAGTGCCATAACGCTCAACAGCCTCACACAACTCTGTCAACTTGTATAGACAACAATAGTAGTGAGGAGGTGGGAGTAAGGAATTAGAGTGGGGAATGAGGAGGAGGTTTGATAACAGGTGAACTGGTCGATTGTGCAAGGCCATGCTTATATATATATGTGTGTGAGAGTGTGTATATATATATATATATATATATATATATATACTCTACCTGCATACTGAATACCTTTTTTAACTGAGGTCTTTTTCCAACCTCCATCAGGAATCCAGCCTTAATTTTGTATATATATATATATATATATATATATTGGTAAACGGAATAGAAAATGCTGACAAATTGTTCACAGTTGAAAAATGGTTTAATTAGGAATAAAAGAGTATTAGTGATTGTATGGGTTAGTATTCAGTTGTGGTTTTAAGTTTTTAAGTTTTTACCGGTTGCGCATTTCTAAATGCTTTTCAAAAATAATTTTGAGATAGAGTGTCCGTGCTGTTTATATATATATATATATATATATATATATAGTATTAAGGATACTATTTATGGTTATGTATGTAATAAAACCTTTTATGGTTATATATTTTTTATACAAACCCTAAATAGTGAAAGATAGTCATTAATTACTGTTGACTTTGCCTTTCATCCTTACGGGGTCGATAAAATAAAGTACCAGTAATGCACTGGGTAATTGCTGGCCTTGTGCCAAAAAGTAGAAACAATTAATTACTATCTTATTACCAGTAAGATAAATAGCTCAATGTAATAACATCGGTTGTTTTACAGAGCAGTTATATAGAGATTACAATAATCAAAGTTCAGTTTAAATCATTTATTTGCTTACAAATGATTTAAACTGAACTTTGATTATTGTAATCTCTCTCTCTCTCTCTCTCGATATATATATATATATATATATATATATATATATCTAGGGAGTGTAACTTGAGGTTACTGTAGGTTCACCCGGGTGAGCTGATCAGTGGCGAAACACGCGTCACCTACCAATAAATGTAATGAAGGAGTAACCAATCGTACTTGTTATCTTTTTATATATATATATATATATATATATATAGAAAAGAATGAAACGAAATTTCATATATATATATATATATATATATATATACTGGAGAACAAGTTATCGTTGTAGGTAATCCACTTAGAGGTAGTCTGTTCAAAAGTGGTATACTGTTCCCTATCTCAACCATTGTCAACACTGTGAATAAAGCCCTTATTGTACAGCCAACCATGTTACTCTTATTTCTTGAATTATATATATATATATATATATATATATATATATATATATATCTAAGACGGGTAAAATTCCCGAGATCCATGGATGAGTTCTCTCCAGCGGTCTCTGTCCCTCATTATCGCTGCCATGTCCTGCATCTCCAACAGACCAGTGTCTGTCCTTAGGGCATCAACATACGTTAACCTTGGTCTTCCTCTGCTAGTGTGTCCATGTAGGGGCTCCCAAATATATATATATATATATATACTGTAAATGTGGTTGGTGTTAGGAAGGGCATCCAGCTGTAGAAAACCCGCCAGACAGTCCTATGCGAGCAAGACAACCACTCTTGCCACCTCAAGTGGGAAAACCCCCGTCCAAACCCATGCAAGCGTGGAACACGGACGCTAAACCTGATGATGATGATGATGATGATGATATATATAGGAAAAAGTATGAACCCGACGGCTATTTCTGGACTATCTATATATATATATATCATCATCATCATTCATCATTTCATTTTACGTCCGCTTTTTCCCTGCTTGCAAGGGTGGGACGGGAACTGATTCTGGCTTGATTTCTACAGCTGGATGCCCTTCCTAACACCAACCTCATTTACAGTGAGTGCTGGGTGCTTTTTTTTCTGTGGCACCTCCACGACCACTTTGCAGTGGAATGATAGGGACACAAGTCCCTATCATCTCATTTCTACAGCTGAGTAAACTGGAGCAATGTGAAATAAAGTGCCTTGCTCAAGGAAACAACACATCACCCGGTCTGAGAATTGAACTCACAACCTTTCGATTGCAAGGCCAATGCTCTAACCACTAAGCCATGTGCCTCCAATATATATATATATATATATATATATATATATATATATATATATATATATATATATATATATATATATATATATATATATATATATATATATATATATATATATATATATATATATATATATATATATATATATATATATATATATATATATATATATATATATATATATATATATATATATATATATATATATATATATATATATATATATATATATATATATATATATATATATATATATATATATATATATATATATATATATATATATATATATATATATATATATATATATATATATATATATATATATATATATATATATATATATATATATATATATATATATATATATATATATATTCCGTTTACCAATATATAATAACTTGTGTGTTACACCTCTATTCTTTTAACTATATATATATATATATATATATATATATTTAAGCATATGTTATTACTCTAAGGACCTACCCTTATTGAGTGCTTTGCTAACTCATTCCTTTGTAGGTCGACTTTGCTTGCCCACAGCCAAAGCTTCGATTTTACTAAGCTTCCACTTATATTATATGTATATATATATATATATATTCTCTCTCTCTCTCTATGTATATATATATATATATATATTTATATATATATATCATGCTAGTGTGGAAAAGTGTTATGATAATGATATATGTATCTCTATCTCCTCTCTCTCTTCACACACACACACACATATATATATATATATATATATGTTAGTGGTTAGAGCATCAGGCTTACAATTAGGAGGTTGTGAGTTCGATTCTCGGACCAGGCTTTGGTTGTGTTCTTGAACAAGACACTTTGTTTCACGTTGCTCCAGTTCACTCAGTTGTAACAATGAGTTGTGACATCACTGGTGCCAAGCTGTATTGGCCTTTGACTTTCCCTTGGACAACATCGGTGGCATGGAGAAAGGAGGCTGGTATGTATGGGTGACTGCTGGTCTTCCATAAACAACATTGCTTAGACTTGCCTTGGAGAGGAACATTCTATCGCCATTCATGACCGAAGGGGGTCTTCACCCTTTACCCTTTATATATATCATCATCATCATCCTCATCATCGTTTAACGTCCATATTCCACGCTTGCATGGGTTTGGACGGGAGTTTTCCCACTTGAGGCAAGAGTGGTTGTCTTGCTCGCATAGGACTGTCTGGCGTGTTTTCTACGGCTGGATGCCCTTCCTAACACCAACCACATTTACAGTGTATATATATATATATATATATCCATCGCCCTCACTATATATATACATATATAGAAAGAGCACAAAAAACATGGTGAGAACTGACCTCAGATCGGTGAAGCTCACAGAGGAGATGACGAATGACTGTGACAAATGGAGAGATGATGTGCTTAAAAGACCCATTCCACCCTTGCAAGCAAGGAAAAGCAGACATAAAATGATGATGATGATGATATATATATATATATATATATATATATATGATATATATATATCATCATTCATCATCATTTTACGTCCGCTTTTTCCTGCTTGCAAGGGTGGGACGGGAACTGATTCTGGCTTGATTTCTACAGCTGGATGCCCTTCCTAACACCACCAACCTCATTTACAGTGCTGGGTGCTTTTTTTCCGTGGTGCCTACACATCCAATTTACAGTGTGGGCTGGGTGTGCTTTTTGGCCGTGGCACCTATAGGGACCCCAGTCCCTATCATCTCATTTCTACAGCTGAGAAAACTGGAGCAATGTGAAATAAAGTGTCTTGCTCAAGGAAACAACACATCACCCGGTCTGAGAATTGAACTCACAACCTTTCGATTGCAAGGCCAATGCTCTAACCACTAAACCATGTGCCTCCATATATATATATATATAGTGAGGGCGGTGGATTGGTGGAATCATTGGGACATCAGATAATTTGTGGCATTAAGTTTCACCTCTTTATATTCTGAGTTCAAATCTGGCTGATATCAACTGGGATTGATTCCCTCTATATTCCTCACACCTCCACCCACCACCACTCCAAATTTCTAGCCTTGTGCCTTAATTAAAATAATCAATATAAGTAAAAAAATCAATATACTTATACAAACATATACATAAGAAAGAAGGAAAGAAAGACGGAAAGAAAGAGGAAAGAAAGAAAGAGAAAGAGAAGGAAAGAAAGAAGGGAAGAAAGACAGAAAGAAAGAAAGAAAGAAAGAAAGAAAGAAAGAAGTAAAGAAAACGAAAAAAAAAGGAAAGAAAGAAAGAGAGAAAGAAAGAAAGGTGTAGAGGTGACATAAAATTATTAAAAAGCAAAGAAAAAAAGAGATAAAAAGTTGGTTTACCTTTAGGGCTGATTAACATTGTGTGAAATGATCCCTGATTGATGATGTCGAAACGGAAATCCCTTCAGTTATAATCCTTTATACAATA
>OZ024757.1:28845307-28870307 GCA_964016885.1 Eledone cirrhosa | reverse complement strand
GTTGTTTGTCCTTGCCTTGATACCCCTGACCATTATACTGTGAAAAGTGAGAGCAGGATACAAGTTGGGAAAAGGAGAGCTTACCATCAACCACCTCTCTTCATGGATGATCTTAAACTCTTTGGGAAGAGTGAGAAGGAGTTGGATGTACTTGTTGACACTGTCCGTATTTTCAGCAGTGATATATGTATGGAATTTGGTGTTAATAAGTGTGGAGTCTTAGTGATGAAGAGGGGTAAATTGAGCAGAAACAACAGAATCCAGGTACCAACAGGTGAGATGATAAAGGAAATTGACACTGAAGAAGGATACAAATATTTAGGTGTTCTGGAGGCAGATGACATCAAGAACAAAAAAAATGAAGGAATTGATAAGATCTGAGTACATTAGGAGAGTAAGGAGCGTATTAAAATCACATCTAAATAGTAGGAATGTCATAAGTGCAGTGAATTGCTGAGCTGTGTCTATTATTAGGTACAGTGTGGGAATTCTGAAATGGAATGTTGCTGAACAAAAAGAAATGGATAGGAAGACTATGTTCCACAAGAGGAGTGATGTCGATAGACTCTACTTAAAGAAATCTGAAGGTGGAAGAGGTCTTATCAGCATAGAGGACTGTGTTCAGATGGAGAAAAACAACCTGCACAAATATGTGGCCGACAGTAGGGAGCCAATGCTCAGAATTGTACTGAAGAAGAGGAAAATAGACCAGGGGATGTCCAAGGAGGAAATAACAACAAGGAGGAAGAGCAACCTTCATGAAAAATCCCTTCATAGTACCTTCTTTGAGAAAACTGAATTTAAAGATCCACATACATGGAACTGGTTAAAAAGAGGAGACCTTAAAAAGGCTACAGAAGGAATGCTAATGGCTGCGCAAGAGCAGGCACTCAAAACGAAGTGGGTGAAACACCATATTTACAAGGAGGAGGCTAGCCCACTGTGTAGGATCTGTTGAGAGAGAGAGGAGACTGTGGCTCACATTGTATCCGAGTGTGAACACCTAGCCCAGACTCACTATAAAGGCTGGAGACATAATGTGATGAGCCGGGTGATCCACTGGCACCTATGCAAAGTAAACAATTTACCACATTCTGAGAAGTGGTATGAGCATAAGCCAGAGTTGGTGATAGAAAACGATCAGGTGAAGGTGCTGTGGGATTTTAGGATACAGACGGACAAGAAACTGGAACACAATAGGCCTGACCTGGTGGTTTTGGACAAGGAAAAAAGATTGTGCCTGATTGTAGATGTAGCCTGCTCATTTGACACGAGAGTGCAAGAAAAAGAGAGGGAGAAAATTAACCGATACCAGGACTTAAAGTGGGAGGTAAAAAGGATTTGGAACTGCCATGAAGTCAGAGTCGTCCCGATTGTCATAGGCACACTAGGTACTATCTCAAAGAGTTTCCAAGGATGGTTAAAGAAAGTTAGTCCAGCCCCGCTTTTTGGAACACTTCAAAAGGCATGCTTGTTGGGAACAGCAAGAACCCTCCGATACGTCCTGAATGTCTGAGGCTGCGGGTAGCGGCTTGATATTCATTTCAACAAACTTTCCAGTTAAATAACATCAATGACTGAGACTCAAAGAACAACAACAATAATAATAATAATAATAATAATAATAATAATAATAATAATTGTTTCTACTTAAGGCACAAGGCCAGCAATTTTTATAAGGGTAGGGGAAAGTCGATTAAATTGAGCCCAGTACATTACTGGTACTTTATTTTATCGTCCCCGTAAGGATGAAAGGCAAAGTTAACCTTGCCTTTCGGGGTTGATAAAATAAAACACCAGTAATGTACCAGGGTCGATTTAATTGACTTTCCCCTCCCCTTAAAAAAATTGCTGGGTAGAGAGGGAAGTGCTCTCTTCCCAGCATTTTGTTGAAAGATGGGTGAGAGAGGCAAGAATGGCCCGAGTGAATGGGCCTACTCTGAGTATGTGTCTGTAAATTAAAGGTGGAAAACTGGGAGAGGGCACTTGCCCTGATGGTCAGGGTCACTGTGGCTTTTTAATGGGCTTTCTCCACGAATGTCCCTCGGAAGTCTCCTCCCTATTGGGGAATTTTTTCATTGTTCTATTATTACATCCTCTGTTTCTTGTTTTTTACACACAGAAATGCCCATTTGTACTGTCCTGTATTGTCCTGTACTGTCCTTAATGTCTACTTTATGTAAACCCTTGTGGTTAATAAAGAAAACATTATTATTATTATTATTATTTGCATTTATCTTGCTTTATGTTTATACGAGTTATCACCAAGTCACAACCAGTGACCTCAAGAGACAACAAGGTCCGCCATGTTCAAGAAAGAACACACATATTCACACATGCATCCTTAGTGTTTAGACTTGTGATGTACTTATATTGACAGGATCTTCCTTAGTATATGGGCAGTTCCCATTAGTACTATCTTTTGTATTTCTCCTATACGCGGGTTTCCTGGGATTTGCGATAAGTAGTCGTTAGACCCCTTAGGTATCATTCCCAGAGCGCCTACAACCACTGGTATTGTTTTAGTTCTCAATTTCCACATTTTTCCAATTTCTATCTCCAGGTCCTTATACTTGCTCAATTTTTCAAATGTTTTTATAGATACATTCTTGTCTATTGGAACAGACATATCAATTAGCAGGCATACCCTCCTTTGAAAGTCCTTCAATATTATATCAGGTCTATTTGCATCTATTTTTCGGTCTGTTTGGATGCTAAAGTTCCACAAGATTGAGATGTGATCTTTTTCAAGTATGGGAGGTGGTTGATGCTCCCACCAATTCTTTTGATAGGGCAGGTCAAAATGCTTACACATTATCCAATGTATGTATTGTGCAGCTCTGTCATGCCTGTTTAGGTATTCGGTTGGAGCTATAGGACTGCACATTGAAATTATATGGTCAATGGTCTCTGGTTGTTTTTTGCATACACGGTATAATGGGCTGCACCCATTTTTTATTATGTTGGCTTGGTAATTTTTTGTTGGCAGACACTGATCTTGTGCGGAGATAATCAGTCCTTCAGTCTCCGATTTCAGTCCAGAAGATGCCAACCACTGATGGGTTAAAGTTTTGTCAACATCAGGATTGTTAGCTCGCTCTGGGTATTTTCCATACAGAGGCTTTTCTTGCCATTTCTTAGCCAGTTTCTGTAGCAGTTCTTTCTTTGCAGTTACTTTTACCTGCTTTGCTTTTTCTGTGTTTTCCATTTCAGCAGTAAATGGGACTTCTGAAATTTGTAGTCCATTACTGTATCTTTGTGCATCTTTTGTAATGGAATATGATCTTTTGGTGCTTTCGTGTTTCAAAACGAGTTTGATCATCCAATCATGTGATTCCCTTAGATATGTGGATAATCCAATTGTTGCAGTTTTCAACGCAATGTCTAACTGGATTAACCCACGTCCTCCTTCTTTCCTAGGGAGATATATTCTATCTATGTCTGCCTTAGGGTGATGCATTCTGTGCATGGTTAAGAATTTTCGGATTTTTGTATCGAGCCTACGGATCTCTGTGCTTGACCAGTTGATGACATTGTAACTGTAGGTTACTACTGGTATGGCAAGCGTGTTTATGGCATCGATCCTATTCCTTGCATTCAATTCCGTTCTTAAGATTGCTCTGACTCTGCGGTAACATTCCTTCCTTATCCTTTCCCTCATTGTCGAGTGCTTGATTCCGTCTCCTTCACAAACACCTAGATATTTGTAAGTTTGTTCTTGATCAAGCTCTCTTATCACGTTCCCCCGATCAAGATTAATGTCTGAACTCTTCAGCAGCTTTCCTCTGGTGAACGTTGCTTTGGCGCATTTATCCAGTCCAAACTCCATTTTAATGTCATCACTGAACTGCTTCACAGTGGATAATAGCCCTTGCAATTGTTCATCATTTTTTGCGAATAGTTTCAGGTCATCCATGTAGAACAGGTGATTAATGGTTTTGTCATAGACTCTATATCCATGTTTTGTTTCATTGAGCATTTTACTTAATGGTATAAGTGCGATGCAGAATAAAAGCGGTGATAAAGAGTCACCCTGAAAAATTCCACAATTAATGTTAACTTCTCCAGCTTCCAGTGATTTTGTTTCACTATTCAAAAGGAGTGTCGTTCTCCATGTCCTCATACTGAATGACAAAAACCTCCTGACAACGGGGGATATTTTGAAAATCTCTAAACATTTTTCAATCCAACTGTGTGGCAAACTATCAAATGCTTTTTTATAATCTATCCAAGCAATCGATAGATTTTTGTGTCTATTATGACAATCTTCCAGTATCATTTTGTTAACCAGAAGCTGATCCTTACAGCCATATGAGCCTCGTTTACACCCTTTCTGCTCAATGGGAAATAGGTCATTTGTTATCAGGTGGTCATATGTGTATTCAGTTAGGACTGATGTTAAAATTTTATACATTGTGGTCAAGCAGGTTATCGGTCTGTAATTTTTGGGATTGTTTGTCTCATCATTCTTCGGTAGCAGGAATGTAATGCCGTTAACTAGCCATGATGGTATCTTTTCTGGCTCCTTAACTATTTCATTGTAAAGTTGGGCCAACAGCTCATGAGACTCTGTGAAGGCATTTATCCAAAAGTTTTGTATTTTGTCTTTTCCTGGGGATTTCCATTTGCTGGTTTTTCTTAGAGCCAAGCGCAGCTGTTCAACTGTTATATTTTCCCATGTTTGTTCTTCAAGGTGAGCTGTTTCTTTCATTTGTCTGTCTATCCATGGGGCATGTATGTTATGAACTTTTTCTTCGGCCCAGATCTTTTCCCAGAATTCTTGCACTTCCTCCTTGGGTGGTATTGATTTAGCAGTTATTGTTGACTTACCAATTTTTCTGTAGAAGTTTCTTTGGTTGTTTTTGAACATATTATTGTCCTTATAGAATCTAGATCGTTTTTCAAAGCGCCTTATACGAGCAGCTTTGGCCGACACTTTTTGCTTGATTGTTTCTATCAGCATGTCTATGTCACATGTTGATCTTATACTGTACTTTTTTTTCAATTTTCTAAGTTTAGTTTGTTTAACATGTTCACCTACTTTATAGTTTGTTAAAATTTCTATGTCAGATCGGAGAAGGTTTATTTGGCGATTGATGTTATCTTGCCAAGTAGATTTCTTGTGGGAATTCCTTTGTTTTTTCATCTTCACTCCACATAAGTGAGTGGTGACTTTAGCCGATGCATAATAGAGATGATTTAAGTCAGTAATGTTTATTTTGTTTGTGATGATAATGTTTTTGAGAATTATGTTAGTCTTGTGTATTATCTTTTGGTTCTGTTTGGAGTTCTGGATCTTAGGGAGGGTGTCTCGTTCCCCCATGTCAGTTTCTTTCATTTTCATCCATTCGATCATAATTTCATCCTTCAAGTTGGCAAGTTCATTCTCATTCATTTCTTTATCATTTACGATCTCATTATTTTCATTTGGAGTTTCATCCTGAGCATGCACTCCCTCCACTTTTTCGCTCCTTTCTTTAATTTGTTCTGTTGCCAGTGATTCCACCCCAACTCTGGGTTTCGAAGTGTTACAGTTTACCTCGTTTTCACTGACACGTGCTTCATTTTCCCTTCGCTGACTTTGTGCTACTAGCTTGATCTGATCAATTTCTATATCAGTTAGTAACTTTTTTCTTACAATATTTCTTTGTATATTGGCTAGTTTGTTACTGTCAATATAGCCTCTGTTTTCGGGATGTTTCTTTTTCCAGTTGATATATGTTTGCTCTGTATTCGATGTATTTGATGGGTAGTACATGGCAGTATAGAAAGCCTCAAGGACTTCTTTATTATCTTCCCTTGACCATTTTTCTCTCTTTTTCTTTGGATTTCTTGGTGGTGAGCATGGAGGGCCAACAGTAGGAGTATTCCGGTTATGGGAGGTCTCCAGCTCCGAAGTGATGGGAAGGTTTGAACCATTAGCTGATTTTTCGACCCCAGTCTATTATTATTATTATTATTATTATTATTATTATTATTATTATATTGAATTTGAAAGTTGTTCTCATGTTGATTAATATTCATAGTTGTTACCAAAATAAAATGCTTAATGACATTTCATTTGGGGGAGATAACTCTTTATATAAAGTAGGCAAACAAGAGAAACAACTCAAACCCGTACATAAAGAAGTTATTCTCCTTCCTTTTTCAACCCATTCAAAAGACACGTTATGATGTATGTACTCTTATATATACTATCTTTTCATAAAACATTTATAATCTATCGTACAATTTGAACTGGAGTTTTGCAGATGTAATAGATAAGCTTGTATCCACTTTTCTCCGTCATTAGGGTAACTGTAGCCTGATGGGATCTGTCGCCCCCATACCAGTAATCGACGCAGGTTTCTTCTTGTTATGCTGCAAGGGCTCAGGAATGGCTGTGAGAGATGTGATTAATATTTACTAAACGTCTATTATTATTATTATTATTATAGTGGATTGGCAGTATCGGTAGAGGGTCGGACGCCATGCTTTGCAGCAAAGAGTTACGGCCCTTTATGGTCTGAGTTCAAATCCCGCCGAGGTTAACTTTGCCTTTCATCCTTACGGGGTCGATAAAATAAAGTACTAGTCACGCACTGGGGTCGATTTAATCGACTTTCCCCTCCCCCAAAATTGCTGGCCTTGTGCCTATATAAGAAACCATTATTATTATCATTATTATTATTATTATTATTATTATTATTATTATTATTATTATTATCCCACCGAGGTTAATTTTGCCTTTCATCCTCACGGGGTCGATAAAATAAAGCACCAGTAATGCACTGGGTAATTGCTGGCCTTGTGCCAAAAAATAGAAACAATTATTATTATTATT
This sequence comes from Eledone cirrhosa, assembly GCA_964016885.1. Taxonomy (NCBI): domain Eukaryota; kingdom Metazoa; phylum Mollusca; class Cephalopoda; order Octopoda; family Eledonidae; genus Eledone; species Eledone cirrhosa. Next base: position 28,863,484 of record OZ024757.1, on the reverse strand, counting down.
ATTATTATTATTGTCATTAGGGCGGTGGATTGGCAGTATCGGTAAAAAAAAAATTGCTGTCCTTGTGCCTATGTTAGAAACCATTATTATTATCATTATTAGTAGTAGTAGTAGTAGTAGTTGTTGTTGTTGTTGTTGTTGTTGTTGTTGTTGTTGTTGTTGTTGTTGTTGTTGTTGTTGTGGTGGTGGTGGTGGCAGTGCTGGATACGGAATGATGGAGATATATCTATGTGTGTGTGTGTGTCTGTGTATGTTTGCTTTATACGTAATCTCAGGGACATAACTCAAAAGCGTTATAGTTTATTTCAGGGATGATAACTCTGCAAATTTTCTCAGATAGTTATCCTTCTTCTGCATATAAAAAACATATATATATATATATATATATATATATGTATATATATTTTATATATAGAAATCATCAGGAAATCATCACATAGAGAAATCATCAGGAAGCCCAATGGCCTTCCTGATGATTTCTCCCGAATGAAACAGTTCTAGTCCTGTAGAAGCCATTTCCATATTAAATATGTATACTCTGCTATGTATTGACTCCCTTACTTACTGTGGTTACCCCCGATTGAACTCGGGTTAAACTTATATATATATATATATTTCTCTTTTTTTTTGCAAACTGGCAGTATAGTTTATTTCGACCACATGACTGGTGTGTGTGTGTGTGTAATATACAGTATGTAGCTATAGAACTAAGTCTACACATACGCATATATATATTAATAGGTATAATTATCAGAAAAAGTAATAAAACACTATTTATCACTCGAATCAAAAAAATATAACGCAATGTTTATAATTTGAATTTAGAATATTTGTCCTCTTCAGAACTCAAAATATGAAGTCAGTTGTTAAAAGATATATATATATATATATATATATATATATGTAAAAGTTCTATTTAAATTGTTGGGATACAACAAGCAAATATTTTTATAACTGATATAAAAATACGATATTAACAAAATGGAAACTATATTTATAAAACCATATTTATTTCATTATACATATTTCAAGGACACCAAGTTAAATTATGGTGTGCTTTCATCAGATAAAATATAATATAGATCAGTTTTATAAATAAATATTGACATACCCTTCTCTATCTTTCTCTTTCTCCGTAACCCAACGGCTTATTTTAAAAATAAAAATATCCAACACTAATAATAAAATTAAAGCTACAACTCCACTATCCGGGAGCTTCCAACAGCAATGGTTGCATTCTTTAAGGGTATGTCAATATTTATTTATAAGACTGATCTATATTATATTTTATCTGATGAAAGCACACCATAATTTAACTTGGTGTCCTTGAAATATGTATAATGAAATAAATATGGTTTTATAAATATAGTTTCCATTTGTTAATATCATATATATATATATATATATATATATATATATATATATATATATATATATATATATTACCAAAATTAGATTAAGGATGTCATGTCTGAGAATATCAGAATCAATTGCCATACCACCTGTGAAATAAGCTCTAAGATTCCAAGTAGCAAATCCAAGCATTTATATTAAATTGAATTAAAAGTATTTTATATACATACGTCATCCTACTTTTAATTTAATTTAATATATATATATATATATTTGTGTGTGTGTATATGTGTGTCCTGGGTTCAATCAGAAGTAACCACAGTAAGTAAGGTACTCAATACATTAGTAGAGTGTAAACATCAAGTTTAATATAGATATGGCTTCTACAGGACTAGAACTGTTATATTTAAAAGAAATCATCAGTTCTAGTCCTGTAGAAGCCATGTCATTTCAAGTTATCTTATTTATCATTCTTTCTTCTGATGAAGGACTAGCGTTCGAAACGTTAAGACCCTCTTCCTGCTATTTCAAGTGTTAACCTAATATATTCCTTCCATATACTGTACCTATTGTGTTGTTATTTCTGTTTACCTTTTACATACATACATACATACATACATACATACATACATACATACATACATACATACATACATACATACTGCAGAACTGATGAGAAATCTGCAGATACTCCACCCTGATTACACCTTCAGATTTATGCCTGTGATTATTGGGGCACTGGAGTATGTTAGTAACTGCCTCAATACAAATCTTGAGAAGCTAGAGAGAACACAACTAGTTAGGAAATTACAAGTACAATCCATTAATGGAACAGTAAAAATATGTAAAACATTCCAAAAAGTTTGCATCTAATAACTGTATATACACATGTACAGATACAAAGCATATACACATGCACACATACAACTCAAAACGTACACATCCACACATACAATAACATCCATATCTACACATGCATGCATACATAATCTACCTAGTTGATGTTGTGTAAATTCCAATGAGAGAGTCTTGTGTCTATGTTAGAAACCAACTCTCTCTCTATTGGCAAAAATTTGTGGAATTATAAAACCAGAAGAACATATATTCATACATACATACATACATACATATATCATCATCATCATCATCATCATCATCATCATCATTTTACATCCACTTTTCCCTGCTTGCAAGGGTGGGACAGGAACTGATTCAGGCTTGATTTCTACAGCTGGATGCCCTTCCTAACACCAACCTCATTTACAGTGAGTGCTTGGTGCTTTTTTTGCAGTGGCACCTCCACGACCACTTTGTCTAAAAATTGCTGAACACTAGAAGCAGTGCCACTCAATTTCAAATACGATGCTAGCTCGATCAGATCTTCAGAAACTGTTTCTGAAGATCTGATTGAGCTAGCATCGTATTTGAAATTGAGTGGCACTGCTTATAGTGTTCAGCAAATTTCAGACAACAAGATAAACTTACATAGGAATACAAGTGAAATCATAAACTCGTCATCTATGTAAACTTCTTGTTGAGTCAAACAACGCTGTATGCTAAAACTATCCATAATAAGAAGTATTCACAACCTCTAACTCGATTGCCTATAACAATATTTTTTTAACCCTTATATATATATATATATATATATATATAATATTTAATATAGAAATGGCTTCTACAGGACTAATGCTCACCTCTTCAGCGACTGTCAGTAAGTTTCATTAACAACCCAGGTTTCATGCATAAGATGGGACCGTGATCTACAGCTACATCAGCCATGTATATGGCTCAAACTTCTAGTGAATAAAGAAAACAAAAAATGAATATACAAATATCAACAAATGAAACAATGCTGGATGGTCATGGTTGTAATGTCATTGATCATAGGTCTACTCTATCTCAGGGTTGACCTGGAGCTAAACAACAACACAGAGGAAAGGGTACATTAGATAATGTAGTCTTAGATATAGCCTTAGCCTCATCCCATCCTCATATCTGAGGGTCGGGGCTCATGGACTTATAGATTAACACTCTCCATCTTTTCCTGTCTCTTCCCATTGCTGTACATTCTGTCAAACTCTTTTCTGCCCATTCCTTAATATCATTTATCTATCTCCTTTTCTGCCGTCCCCTGGCCTTTTTCTCCTGCATTTGTCCCTCAAGGATGTAGGTAGTCGAAATTTGGGCCCTGATGACATGACCAAAATACTGAAGTTTCTTTTCCTTACTGTTTCAACAGTCTTAAATATACTATGCCTTAATTTAACCCTAGGTCGGTCCTGAGATTGAGCAAACAGAGCTATGATCAGTACTGTTCGTGTTATGGCTATCCATTATTTTTTTATTTATTAAGTCATAGATATACTATGCCTTAACCCTTTAGCATTTACATTACTCTATATTTACTATTCTATTTTCGCAGTAAAGGCTTTATTTCACATAATATCTCACATAATATCGAATCTATGAGATTTTAATATTATTTATTTTGAGAACAATACCTTAACGTCAGTATGAGTGGCCAATTACAGCTGGTTTGAACAGAAAGAATTGAGAGAATTCTGGCCGGGCACGGCTGGTTTAAATACTAAAGGGTTAAAAAAAAATGGAAAGACATGACTCAAACAGTATTGATCAAAGGTCTATTTGCTCATCTCAGGACTGACCTAGGGCTAAACTAAACAACCCACACATGACTTTTATCAAGAAAAACAAACAATACCTTAACAGAGGACCCCCACTCCACCACTGTTATAATCAATAATCAATATTTATTCACAGTTTCTGTTTATGAGTTCAGCAGTCACCATAGTTATTGATTGACATCATAACTAGATAAAAAATATATCTTAAATGATTAAGACGTGACATAAGCTAAGAATCGGGAGCTTAAATCTTAAATTTAAATATACTGCTGCCACTACTACTACTACTACTACTACCATCACCACTGCCACCACTACTACAACAATGTCAACAATAACAATAATGGCAACTAAGCACAATGGTGACAACAACAATAACAACACATCTCACAATTACTACTACTACTATATATATATATATATATGTAGATAAATCTACCAAGAGTTTACGGTAGTGTCCAATCCGTATGAAGAACTCAATGTATTCCGGATATCATGGAAAGAAGAGATGTAATGAAAAATCACTTTCGGTGAAAGATAAACGGTATACAGAGTCAAGATAAAATATTAAACAAATAATGAATAAAACAATGAAACAGTTCCTTATATTAAACAAAAAAAGTTCACTATTTAACGATCGTTTCTAGGATATATATGTGTTAGAATTGGCATGCATATTCAACAGATCTATGTACAAAATTATACAAAATTATACAAACTATCAAGATTAAATATACATACCAACACATATATACGCTGTATATATATATATGTGTGTGTGTGTGTGTGTATGTATGTATATATATATACTTTTATTCTTTCTTTGACAGGCTTCAGTTATCAGACAGATGACGACCATGTTGGAGCACCACCATGATTTAGCTGATCACCCCAGCACACAGAGAAGCAAGAAGTGTTCCTCCTACATTGTAGGACAGAACAAAGGAGAGACACAAAATAAGAAATCAGTCACCTAGGAGGTCACAGAATGTGACGAAAGAGCTTTGACAATATATAAACAACCATCAGGTTACTGAACCAACCAACCTGAAATTTATAATAAATTCAAGTGAAAACCAACAGTTGTGTGTGTGTTTTTATTGGCAGCATGACCCTCCCAAAGTATAATAATATATATATATATATATATATATATATATATATATATATATATATATATATATATTTGGAGAAAGCCTTCGACAGAGTCCCCCGCTCCATTATCTGGTGGGCTCTTAGAAAACTAGGCGTTGACGAATGGCTTGTGAGGGCTATACAAGCCATGTATAAAGAAACAGTCAGCAAGGTTAGAATTAACAACGAATATAGTGAAGAGTTTAGCGTAAAAGTCGGCGTCCATCAGGGCTCTGTTCTCAGTCCACTACTATTTATTATTGCCCTTCAGGCCATAACAGAGGAGTTCAAGACAGGCTGCCCATGGGAACTCCTATACGCAGACGACCTGACACTCATAGCGGAATCAATGGCCGAGCTAGAGAAGAAATTCCAAACATGGAAGCACGGCCTAGAGTCAAAAGGACTTAAAATTAACCTGGCTAAGACCAAAGTACTAGTTTGTAGGAAAGAAAACAAGGCGGCGGTCCCTTCTGGGAAATGGTCGTGCTCGGTGTGTAGGAAAGGCGTAGGTAGAAACTCCATTTTATGTCCTAAATGCAAAGTATGGGTGCATAAAAGATGTAGTGGGATCACAGGTAGGCTAACTAAGAACATAGATTTTACATGTGGCCGGTGCTCTGGTGCAATAAGTAGCAGCAAGTGCCCACAAACTACTAGCTCTTTCAATTGCGCAGAGGGTTCTATAGAAATAGTGGACAGCTTCCGTTACCTGGGCGATAAAATCAGCAGTGGGGGAGGGTGCTCTGAAAGTACTGTAGCTAGAGTCAGAACTGGTTGGAAAAAGTTCAGAGAGCTTATACCACTATTAGCTGCTAAAGGGTTCTCACTAAAAATGAAAGGCAGGTTGTACGATGCCTGCATACGAACAGCAATGCTGCATGGCAGTGAGACCTGGGCATTGTGTGCAGAGGATATACGCAGACTAGAGAGGAACGAAGCTTGCATGCTCCGCTGGATGTGTAACAGTAATATACGTGAACGGCAAAGCATAAACGAACTAAGGAATAAATTAGAGATAAGAGGGATCAGATGTTGTTTACTCGAGAGAAGGCTACGTTGGTATGGACACGTGATGCGCATGAAAGTCGATAGCTGTATAACAAAGTGCAGGGCAATAAAGATAGACGGTAGTCACGGAATAGGCAGACCTAGAAAAACCTGGGACGAGCTGATAAACTCCGACATCACACACTTACACCTCTCCAAGACAATGTCACTGGACCGAGACCTTTGGCGGTACTCAGTAACAGAGAAGACCCGCCTTACCTAAATATATAGTAAAACCTACTCCAGCCAGTAGGCATCTCTAACAAATACACCCCGTCCCACCACCCCCACCCGATCCACACCACCCCGTTCTATGTAAAGTTATGTTGGTGCCGCGCCATCGAGGCCGAAACAAATGAGATCGTGTAGGTGTCACGACAAAAAAACACACAGTCCACGCTGTAATGTGGCCGTGTAGGCAACACGGTAAAAACCTCCCAGACCCACACTGTAAATGTGGTTGGTGTTAGGAAGGGCATCCAACTGTAGAAAACCTGCCAGACAGTCCTATGCGAGCAAGACAATCACTCTTGCCTCAAGTGGGACTACCCCCGTCCAAACCCATGCAAGCGTGGAACACGGACGTTAAACGTTGATGATGATGATGATGATGATGATAAGAAAATGTATGACCCTGACGGCAGAGCTCAAGCCATGTCAACGGCTATTTCTGGACTGAATAGTCTAGAAATAGCCGTCGAAACGGCTTGAGCTCTGCTGTCGGGATCATACATTTTCCTATTACCCACTCTACTACCCTAAGTATTGAGTACTCTGGTGCGTTATGGTCCATCTGGATTGGCAGTATCGGTAGAGGGTCGGACGCCATGCTTTCCAGCATAGTTACGTCCCTTTACGATCTGAGTTCAAATCCCGCCGAGGTTGACTTTGCCTTTCATCCTTACGGGGTCGATAAAATAAAGTACCAGTAATGCACTGGGATAATTGCAGGCCTTGTGCCTAAAGTAGAAACAATTATATATATATATATATATATATATATATATATATATATATTTATATATTTATATATGTGTGTGTGTGGAGGGGGTGTAATACTGATATATATGAACGGCAAAGATTGCAGTGCTATGGAGATGTGATATGTATGGAGGACGACAGCTGTGTAAAAAGGTCCAGAGTGCTCAAAGTTGATGGAAGCTATGGAAGAGGCAGACCTAGGAAAGTTTGGGATGAGGTGATAAAAGCTCACTTAACACAATTGCACCTCTCAAACGCGATGACACAGGATTGAGGTCTCTAGCATGATGCAGAACTGCAGAAAACCCACCCTCCCAGGGGCATGGGATATAGAAATATTGTGTGGCCACAAGTATACACCTCTTCTCCTCATGCCCTCCCATACAGCACTAGCAGTTGCTTGTACGCACCACTTCACCCCCTTCCTTTTCCCATATGGCTCTCACATCCTTACATTCTCCACTTCAACAGCTAAGTACCCTCAACATAGATCTACCAAGCTAGAAACAGTTCTGTATGAGCAAGACATGTTCATCTGAGCTGACTTGACTCATAACAGGACAACTCATCTCGTCCATGTTAGCATGGAAAAATGGAAGTTAAATGATGATGCTGATGATACATATATATGTTTATAATATATATATATATATATATATATATATATATATATATATAAATATATATATATATATATATATATATATATATATATATATATATATATATATATATAGAGAGAGAGAGAGAGAGAGAGAGAGAGAGAGAGGAGGCACATGGCTTAGTGGTTAGAGCATTGGCCTTGCAATCAAAAGGTTGCGAGGTCGATTCTCAGACTGGGGGATGTGTTGTTTCCTTGAGCAAGACACTTTATTTCACATTGCTCCAGTTTACTCAGCTGCAGAAATGAGATGATAGGGACTGGGGTCCATATCATTCCACTATAAAGTGGTCATGGAGGTGCCACACCAAAAAAAGGCACCCATCACTCATTGCAAATGAGGTTGGTGTTAGGAAGGGCATCCAGCTGTAGAAACCAAGCCAGAATCAGTTCCTGTCCCACCCTTGCAAGCAGGGAAAAAACGAACATGAAATGAAATGAATATAGTTTTCCAAAAGATGGAAACATGAATAGATCCATTATTTGTCTCTAAAAAATTTTTTTCCCGTTTCTGCCCTGCCCATCTCCTCAATCATTCTAGTTCTTTAATTCCTCATTCTTTCTTCTGATAAAAGACTAATGTCCGAAACGTTAAAATTCTCTTCCTGCTATTTCAAGCATTAAACTAATATACTCCTTTCATGTACTGTTATGTTTGTTTTGTTATTTCTATTTACCTTTTACTCACATATATTTATAAACATATATATATATAATATAAGTTAAAACAATGAAATAAAAAAATCAAGTCATTAGAGCTATACTTCACTGTTTTACGATCGTTTCTAGATGGTGATAATACATTGTATCTATACTCAGTTATTGATCTATGTAAGTTTATAAACTATCAGATAGAGAGAATATTTACTTACATGCATATCACCAGCTGTTTTCAAAAGCAATTACATTGAGTTCTTCATACAGAATAGACCCCTACAATTTACAGTGGATACCTCTGTGTATATATATATATATATATATAAACATATATGTATATATATATTTATATATATATTTATAAATATATATATATATATATATAATTATAAACATACACACACATATATATATATATATACACACACACACACATATATAAGTACAGGTGACATGAAGAAGAGACATTTTGAAATAAAACCAAGCTATATAATAATGAAATAAATGTATAATCTATTCTACATCATTTCTATATATTACACATCTTCAAAAAGAAGATATGGAATATATTTTGTATTTATTTCAACATATAGCTCGGGTTTATTTCAAAATGTCTCCTCATTGTTTTAGCTCTAACGCATATATCATTTTTATTGCTCCTCTAAAATTGTTTCATATATATATATGTGTATATATATATATATATATATATATATATATATATATATATATATATATATATATATATATATAACTATTATTACTTACTTTATGTCATTTTCGTTCAACAAATTTATTTACATTATACTTAAACTCCGGCGGTGGATTAGCAATATCGGTAGAGGCTCTGACGCATAGAGTTATGGCCCTTTCCATTTTGAGTTCAAATCCCGCCAAGGTTAACTTTGTCTTTTATCCTTACGGGGTTGATAAAATAAAGTACCAGTAATGCACTGGGTATTTGCTGGACTTGTGCCAAAAGTAGAAACAATTATTCTTAAACTCCGGAGCTGAGAATCATTCGGTTTCCTAAACAGAATATTAGTCTAATGACTCCATTTATACCATAAACGTGGGTTTTGCTCAGCGGTCTGAGGTCTGCTCTCACCACCTCCGCCCATGTTTTTCCTGGTCTTCCTTCTACTGGGATTCCTTGGCACTTCTTTATCCAGCGGTCATTCTCCATGCACATCACATGTCCATACCATTGCAGTCTTCTCTCCCGCACACTACAACTTATCCCTCTTATATACAGTTTCTCTCTCAACTCATCTATGCTTGGTCATTCACACACATTGACATTGCACATCCAACAGAGCATGCTTGCTTCATCTCTCTCCAGCCGTCACATATCCTCTGCAGTTGCTGCCCATGTCTCACTACCATGCAGCATCGCGCATCTCACACACACACATATATAGAAGTACAGGTGACATGAAAAAGAGACATTTTGAAATAAAACCAAGCTATATAATAATGAAATAAATGTATAATCTATTCTACATCATTTCTATATATTACACATCTTCACAAAGAAGATATAGAATATATTTTGTATTTATTTCAACATATAGCTCGGGTTTATTTCAAAATGTCTCCTCATTGTTTTAGCTCTAACTCATATATCATTTTTATTGTTGCTCTAAAATTGTTTTTTTATGTTCGCTTTGGTTCTTTTTTGTTGTTGTTGTTGTTATGTTTTGTTTTGTTGTTTTGTTTTGCTTTGTTGTTGTTTTGTTGTTTTGTTTTCACTTTTATTGAATAAACATTATCATTGTCATCATCATCATCATTATCAGCAGTGGCATCACCATTGCCATTATCAACATCATTGCTATCACCTTCATGATGATGATGATCATCATCATCATCATCATCATCATCATCACCATCATTACCATCATCATCATCATCACCATCATTACGATCATCATCATCATCATCATCATCACCACCATCATCATCATCACCATCACCATCATTACCATTACGATCATCATCATCATCATCACCATCACCATCATCATCATCATCACCATCATTACCATTATGATCATCATCATCATCACCATCATCATCATCATCATCACCATCATTACCATTAGGATCATCATCATCACCATCATTACCATTATCATCATCCTTCAACTGAAATAGGAAAAGGCCACAGTCTTCCTTCCACCCATTGCTGCTTTCATAATCATTTGTGGACATGGAGACACAGTGGTGAAGAAGAAGAAGAAGAAGAAGAAGAAGAAGAAGAAGAAGAAGAAGAAGAAGAAGAAGAAGAAGAAGAAAATCACAACCACCACTATCAACAACCAACCGACCAAACACCTCACCCACCATCAACCCACCACCACCACCAACACCAAACCACCACCATCAACAACAACTACAAACCACCACACCATCACACACCACCACCACTATCAACAACAACAACTACAAACCACCACACCATCACACACCACCACCACCATCAACAACAACAACAACTACAAACCACCACACCATCACACACCACCACCACCATCAACAACAACAACTACAAACCACCACACCATCACACACCACCACCACCATCAACAACAACAACTACAAACCACCACACCATCACACGCCACCACCACCATCAACAACAAGAACAACTACAAACCATCACCACCACCACCAACAACTAACCACCCAACCCACCACCACCACCACCAACAGCAACACCAAACCACCACCACCATCAACAACTACAAACCACCACACCATCACACACCACCACCACCATCAACAACAACAACTACAAACCATCACCACCACCACCAACAACTAACCACCCAACCCACCACCACCACCACCACCAACAACAACACCAAACCACCACCACCATCAACAACAACTACAAACCACCACACCATCACACACCACCACCACCATCAACAACAACAACTACAAACCACCACACCATCACACACCACCACCACCATCAACAACCAACCAACAACAACAACAATATTTTCAGATAGTACTCAGTAAAATCAACCAGCAAAAATGTCTGCTGCTTGATAAGGAAGAGCTTTGTGGAAAGAATTTGCTTGACAAAAGACGTTATTAAGGGACCAAATTGCTATATTATTCTCACATAATTTCATTTACCAAACTCTTTCACACCATTTTCATTCAAATGAATTCCTCCTTAATAGAATTGTAACATACTTTTTTGTGTTTTTGTGTTTGTGTTTGTATGTGTTGTTTTTAGTTTCTATGTGTGTGTATATATATATATATATATATGTGTGTGTGTGTATGTTTGTGTATTTATATATATATATATATGCCCGTCCAAACCCATGCAAGCGTGGAAGATGGACGTTAAATGATGATGATGATGATGATGATGATGATGATGATATGTGTGTGTGTGTTTGTTTCTATGTGTGTGGTTTTTTCTTTCTCACTGTGTGTATGTGTATACAAGGTGTCCCCTAAAAATGTATAAACACTTCAACAGCATTCTAATATATATTGCCTGTACAGGTAATCACAGTGTGTGTACATTTTTTGGGACACCCTATATATATGTATATATGCTTGTGTGTGTGGGGTTTTTTTTCTATGTTTGTGTATGTATATATATATATATATATATATATATATATATATATAAATGAAAAGTATAGAAATTATTGTAGCAAGAAGCCAACAGTATTCCATAATATATATATATATATACACTTGTGTGTGTATATATATATATATATATATATATATGTGTGTGTATGTGTGTTACTCTGTTTTTTTTTTCAGTGTGTCTATATGTTTGTATATATGTGAATGTATGGTGTGTGTGTGTATATGTATGCATGTATATATGTGTATGAGTATCTATGTGTGTACATGCCTATATATACGTTTAAATATATATATATATATATATGTGTGTGTGTGTGTGTGTTTATATATATATATATATATATATACATATATATATATATATGTTTGTGTGTGTATGCATGCATATATGTATATATGTATATGGATGTTGCTTATTATTTTGTCTTTTATTCAAATTTCATTCTTTCATTCTTTTCTTTCCTTTTAGTCTTCTACATATTCTCCTTCACAAATCCTCCTTCTTCACATCTTGCTTTGCTCTCATTCACCCCTCCTATGTCTACACTCATTCATTATAAACTTATTGTAATTCCTTCATTCTCTATCACTTCCTTCTTTCTTATAAATCATTCATCTCGCTTCCTTTCTCCCTCACTCCCAACTCTTTCAATCATTATCTCTCTCTCTCTCTCTCTCTCTATATATATATATATATATATATATATATATATATATATATATATATATATATATATATATATATATATATATATATATATATATATATATATATATATATATATATATATATATACATATATATATACATATATACACACATATGTATGTCTGTGTGTATATATATATAGTACCTACTATATGGCAACTACAACTTCAATTGATACCTAATATTATATTTTGTTGACCTAGAGAAGGTCTTTGATAGGGTACCCCGATCTGTCATCTGGTGGTCCCTAACGAAACTAAGTGTTGAGGAATGGATTGTGAGGACAGTGCAAGCTATGTACAGGTGTGCTGTCAGTAAAGTGAGAATAGGAATGGACTTTAGTGAGGAATTCCAGATACAAGTAGGAGTACATCAGGGTTTGGTCTTCAGCCCGCTCTTGTTCATTATAGTCCACCAAGCCATAACAGAGGAGTATAAGACTGGCCATCCATGGGAACTTCTCTATGCTGATGATCTGGTTCTTATAGCAGAATCAGTAGAGGAGCTAGAGAATAAATTCTGGCTTTGGAAACAGCAGCTGGAATCAAGAGGACTGAGAGTGAACGTAGCTAAGACAAAAGTGTTGATAAGTAGAAGAGAGGATGATACCCTGATTCCATCGGGGAAATGGCCATGTTCGATATGTAGGAAAGGAACTGGCATAAATTCCATAAAATGTACGCAATGCCGATCTTGGGCACACAAGAGATGTAGTGGGATAGTAGGCAAACTAACAGGTATGGAAAACTACGTATGCAGTAGATGTACAGGGAAAGCTGGCAGTAGTAATCGAAGTGATAGATGCATGTTTCCAATGCAGGTGGGTTCTATAGAAGTGGTTGATAGCTTCCGGTACCTAGGTGATCAGATTAGCATGGGAAGGGGGTGTTCCGAGGCCATAGTATCTAGAATAAGGACGGGTTGGAAGAAGTTTAGGGAGCTGCTTCCTCTGTTGACAAAGAGGGGTTTCTCCCTGCGTACGAAAGGACGGTTATATGATGCCTGTGTGAGATGCGCGATGCTGCATGGTAGTGAGACATGGGCAACAACTGCAGAAGATATGTGACGGCTGGAGAGAAATGAAGCAAGTATGCTCCATTGGATGTCCAATGTCAATGTGTGTGAACAACCAAGCATAGATGAGTTGAGAAAGAAACTGGGTATAAGAGGGATAAGTCGTGGTGTGCAGAAGAGAAGGCTGAGATGGTATGGACATGTGATGCACATGGAGGATGACTGCTGGGTAAAGAAGTGCCAAGAAATCCCAGTGGAGGGAATACACAGTAGAGATAGGCCATGGAAAACATGGGCGGAGGTGGTGAGAGCAGACCTCAGATCGCTGAAACTCACCGAGGAGATGACAAAGGGCCGTGACAAGTGGAGAGATGCTGTGCTGAATAGGACCCGTTCAACCCTTGCAAGCAGGGAAAAGTGGACGTAAAATGATGATGATGATGATGATAATATATATATATATATATATATATATATACATATACATATACATATATGTATATAATCCTGCTTTCTTATTCCTATATTCTTTCATTCTCAGACAGTTCCACTTCACTGTTACATTGTTGTTGTTGTTGTTGAGCAATATAGTTATTGTTGTTTTTTATTAGTTGAGGGTGATATTGTTGTTGTTATTACTACTGTTGTTGTTATTACTACTGTTGTTGTTGTTGTTTTATTACTGCTGTTGTTGCTATTGTTACTGTTGTAGTTGTCATTACTGTTGTGGATGTTGTTATTGCTATTGTTGTTGTAATTGTTATTACTAATGTTGTTTTTATTACTGTTGTGGATGTTGTTGTTGTTTTTATTACTGTTGTTGTTGTTTTTATTACTGTTGTTCTTTTTATTACTGTTCTTTTTATTATAGTTGCAATGTTTGTTGTTGTTGTTTTTATTACTATTGTTGTTGTTTTTATGATAGTTGCAATGTTTGTTGTTGTTGTTTTTATTACTATTGTTGTTGTTTTTATGATAGTTGCAATGTTTGTTGTTGTTGTTTTTATTACTATTGTTGTTGTTTTTATTATAGTTGCAATGTTTATTGTTGTTGTTTTTATTACTATTGTTGTTGTTTTTATGATAGTTGCAATGTTTGTTGTTGTTGTTGCTGTTAATCATTCACCAAGCTAACCTCATTAACAATTCACAAGACCCCAACGATGTCCGATCCTCCAACATTAAGCTACTATTGCCGTTCGTGACCAAATTTTCCTCTGCGTCCTTGCTGTCAGCCAATCACAGTCTAGAGATATGACACGATGTCAAAGGTCAACACGATTAATGAACAATGAGAAGGAGGAAGGGGGGAAGGCATGTCTAATAGATTTGCATATTTGTTTTATGTAAAACCAGTTGAATGGCTGGTAGGGGTGGTGGTGAGTGTTAATGTGTGTGAGTGTTTGTGTGTATGTGCAGCCCTGTGTGTGTGTATGTACATCTGTGTGTGTGGGAGTGTGAATGTATTTGTGTTTGTGTTTCTGTATATGTGTGTGAGAAACTATATTTGTGTGTGTGTAAGTGTGTTTGTGTATCTGTGTGTGTGAGCAAATGTGTGTTTATGTGTCTGTCTGTGTGTGTGTGTGAGTATGTGTGAGTATGTGTGTGTGTGTGAGTATGTGTGTTTGTGTGGGTCTGTGTGTATTTGTGTGTGTGTGAGTGTGAATGCATCTGTGTTTGTGTGTGTGTGTTTGTGTATATAATATATATCTGTGTGAGCAACTGTGTGTTTATGTGTGCGTGAGTGTGCGTGTGTGTGAGTGTGGGTCGCTGTGTATTTGTGTGTGTGTGTGTGCATGCATATGTGTGTATATGTGTCTGTGTACATGAGGGAGATGATGAGGAAAAAAAGGGTGGTGTATTGGTGAGGTGGTGATGGATGAAAGTGAAGTGGGAGATATATATATATATATATATATATATATATAGAGAGAGAGAGAGAGAGAGAGAGAGAGAGAGAGAGAGAGAGAGGTAGAGAGAGAGAGTGAGAGAGAGAGAGAGATGTAGAGAGAGAGGGGAAGAGAGATAGAGAGAAAGAAAGAGAGAGAGAGGAAGAAAGAGAGAGAGAGAGAGAGAGAGTGAGAGAGAGAGAGAGAGAGAGAGAGAGATGTAGAGAGAGAGGGGAAGAGAGATAGAGAGAAAGAAAGAAAGAAAGAGAGAGAGAGGAAGAAAGAGAGAAAAAGGAAGATTCCTAGGTTTTGAAAGCTAATGTGAAAGTAATGGTATTGGTATTGTTTTTTGTTGTTGTTGTTGATGATGGTGGTGGTTACATTGATGATGAAGGTGGGGTAGTGGCAGTGATGGTGTAAGTGGTTATGGTGTTTGTGATATTGATGCTAGTGATGGTGATGATGATGTTAGTGGTTGTGGTGTTTGTGACGGTGTTTGTGGTGATGTTTGTGATAGTGGTGCTTATGATACATAGATGGATGGATATGTAAATAGATAGATAGATAGATAGATACATTAGATAGGGTGAGGGATGGTCATAAAGAGAAGATAGATTTGGAGGGAGGGACATTTTACATATTTATATATATTTATATATATATATATATATTTAATACATTAACAGAGAAAGCTTTAAGCAATACTCCGACCGGCTTCCGTCTCACTCAACAAACGTTAGGATATACCTTAGTATAATCCCAATTATAGGTTTGGGGTGCTAACTATACGTATTTTGCGGATAGCCAGTTGTATTATTTTATACGAGACATAATTAAATACATATATATATATATATATATATATATATATATATATATGCATATATAAATTTTGAGTATATGTTGGTTGTATACCAACACGTCAGTATGCAGATTGGAGCACTCGACGAAGTGCGCAGGTTGGTTTGGTTACTCCGGAGTAATGTAAAATAAACTAAAATAAATAAGTCAAATATTTAAAATTTGGCTTCGTTTATTACTGCTATATATATTTCGGTGACAGCCATCTTTGGCTGTGACCTCTTCAGGCAGTCTGAATTAGTGTGGTAGAGACGAGTACACATGTTGTTGAGGTGTTTAACTTTGTCAATACTCTGATATGCCCAGTTCCTGGTTGGGATGTTATTTCACTGAGGAACTGGAATCATATGAATTTAAACAAACGAATTTCAGTGTCAAAGGACATCTTCTCCTCCTATTGGTCAGTTGTGAAAACATTCCTCAGTCAAAAGTCTATAGAAATTCGTTCTGAGGTGAGGCAATCTGAAGTGGTTGTTCTTGTTATTGTTAAGTACATCTGACCTCTACTCTTATGTTGGTAGTGGTGTTGGTGCTGGAGTCAGCTAAAAAAAATGATCTGAACTAAGCCAGCAGTATTAGTTCGGATCTAGCTGTTGAAACAGCCGGAGCTCAGCCGTCGGGGTCCTGACTCTTTTCCTATTACCCACTTTACTACACTAAGTATTGAGTGCTCTGGTGTGTTATGGTCCACCTGATATCTTACCACACTTTCTTTGTAATATATATATATATTTTAAATAAAATAAAAATGGCGTAAGCACAACACAATAGGAGGGAACTTGATAATAGTACCACTGATGATGTTGCAGATGTGCAACGAAAGAACTTTGTTAGACTATATATATATATATTTATATCTGTATTTTTGACCGTTGGTCAGTCAATAATAAACATTGATGGCCAAATGAATTAACAATGGAGATATAAAAGATGCAGAAGCGAAAACCAACCAAACAGTGAGTGTGTTCTGTTATTATTTCTGGCAATAGTATTACAACAATATGACCCTCCCCAAATATAACTATATATATATATATATATATATAAATGGGTGGATAAGGAGGGAGAGGAAAAGGAAGATGTAAAAGTTAAGTAGAGAATATTTTGGTGAAATTTCCCTCCACCATACCCCCCCCCCCCCCCCCGCCCACACACACACACACACACACACACACACACCCCACATCAACCCCACTGTCTGTAGATATGGCAGAGCAGGTTTTGAAATGGCAGTAAAGACTAAGGTGAGATGAGGTGAGGCGAAGTGGGGTGTGTTGTAAAGTGTGGTGTGGTGAGGGGGACTGTAGTGTGGTGGGGTGCAGTGAGGTGAGGTGTGGTGTGGTGAAGTGGAGTGAGATGTGATGAGGTGAGGTGGGGTGTAGTGTAATGAGATGAGGTGGGGTGAGGTGTAGTGAGATGTGATCTGGTGAGGTGAGGTGGACTGTGGTGTGGTGGTGTGATGAGGTGAGGTGGAGTGTGGTGTGGTGGGGTTAGATGTAGTGAGGTGAGGTGCAGTGAGATGCGGTGTTGTGTGGTGAGGTGTTGTGTGGTGTGGGGTGAGATGTAGTGAGGGCTGGTGAAGTGGGGTGAGAT
>OZ024757.1:28822807-28840307 GCA_964016885.1 Eledone cirrhosa | reverse complement strand
CTCGAGTAAACAACATCTGATCCCTCTTATTTCTAATTTTTTCCTTAGTTCGTTTATGCTTTGCCGTTCACGTATATTACGATTACACATCCAGCGGAGCATGCAAGCTTCGTTCCTCTCTAGTCTGTGTATATCCTCTGCACACAATGCCCAGGTCTCACTGCCATGCAACATTGCTGTTCGTATGCAGGCATATATATATATATATATATATATTATATATATATATATATATATTATATATATACATATTATATATATATATTATATATATAATATATACATATGTGGTTAGAGCATTGGCCTTGCAATCAAAAGGTTGTGAGTTCAATTCTCAGACCGGGTGATGTGTTATTTCACATTGCTCCAGTTTACTCAGCTGTAGAAATGAGATGATAGGACTGGAGTCCTATCATTCCTCTGTAAAGTGGTCGTGGAGGTGCCACGGAAAAAAAGCACCCAGCACTCACTGTAAATGAGGTTGGTGTTAGGAAGGGCATCCAGCTGTAGAAATCAAGCCAGAGTCAGTTCCCGTCCCACCCTTGCAAGCAGGGAAAAGCGGACGTAAAATGATGATGATTATATATATATATTTATATAAATATATATATATATAAATATATATATATATATATATAATTGAATAAACAAGAGAGATGAACACTAATATAAACATACATGTGTTCGAATCGTAAGGACCAAAATTTGCTAGGGTGAAAAAATACTAACTACAGCAATATAGTTTGTTATCCTTAACTTTAAATATTAAATTAAGAAAAATTGTCGGCTCCATCATGTAGAGCTAATTTTTATTGTCCTGTCAGCCAGGCTGCTATTTTTAGCAGCAGGGAATATCAAGACAAGCTGGGTTCCGAATGACATGTGCGATAATTCATATCGCACACAATTCTTTCTCTAATATTTTTAGAAGTGAAAGGATCACTAATTTCTCAACAACTACTGATGAGCAGAGAAATGTGAGAACTTCACTTAATAAGTCGGTGCGAAACAGTCTCCAACACTGTCTAGTTGTTACCAGGCATTTTTGCCCAATATAGGTCTGTTATTTTTCTTAATTTTTCTTAATTTAATATTTAAAGTTAAGGATAACAAACTATATTGCTGTAGTTAGTATTTTTTCACCCTAGCAAATTTGGTCCCTATGATTCGAACACATGTATATTTATATTAGTGTTCATCTCTCTTGTTTATTCAATTATATTGTACGGCTTGGAAAAGCTTTTTTCTTAGAGCTATTTAATTGTAAGCGACTAGCCTGAGTTCTTAACTCAATATGTTAATTAATAAATAAATCAACTAATACCTTAACACTTCACACAAAGTAAAACATTTCGTTTTAATCATTTTCTAACCCAGAAAAAAGAGAGAAAGAAATAAAAAAGGAAAAAAAAATATTTTTCTTCCTAATAATCGTCTCTTTCTCCCTCTTTTCATATATATATATATATATATATATATATATATATATATATATATATATATATATATATATATATATATTATATATATATATCATCATCATCATCGTTTAACGTCTATCTTCCACGCTAATATATCCCTTCCATATACTGTACCGATTGTGTTGTTATTTCTGTTTACCTTTTACATACATATATATATTATATATATATATAATATAATTATAATATATATATACATAAGTCATCATCATTAGCAGCAGACTGATTTAATGTCCATTCTCCTGTTTAGAAAGGGTTGGACAAGTCTTCACAGTTCAAATCAGTACTCAAGTAGGGCTACTGACATTTTAGATGGGCTGGGAGCCTGTATCTTACTTACAATCCTCATGCTAGCACTAGTAGGTGGTTATGTCTTTGACACAGCTGAAAGGTCCTCCCAAACTGGCAGGTTTTCTATGGCTGGATGCCCTTCCTCTTACCAATGCTAGCATGGAAGATGGACATTAAAGGAGGAGATGACGAAGGACCGTGACAAGTGGAGAGATGCTGTGCTGAATAGGACCCGTCCCACCCTTGCAAGCAGGGAAAAGCAGACGTAAAATGATGATGATGATGATGATATTTCAGATGCGGATGGCTATGTTGGTACCACAACATCCAGTCCTAAATAAATGAGGTCGTGTAGGTGTCATGACAAAAAAAAACACACAGTCCACGCTGTAATGTGGTTGTGTAGGTAACACAGTAAAAACCTCCCAGTCCACGCTGTAAACGTGGTTGGTGTTAGGAAGGGCATCCAGCTGTAGAAAACCTGCCAGACAGTCCTATACAAGCAAGACAACCAATCTTGCCTCAAGTGGGATAATTCCCATATAAACCCATGCTAGTGTGGAAGATAGACGTTAAACGATGATGATGATGATGATATATATAAATAATTGTTTCTACATTTGGCACAAGGCCAGCAATTACCCAGTGCATTACTGGTACTTTATTTTATCGACCCCGTAAGGATGAAAGGCAAAGTTAACCTCAACAGGATTTGAACTCAGACCGTAAAGATGTATATAAATAATTGTTTCTACTTTAGGCACAAGGCCAGCAATTACCCAGTGCATTACTGGTACTTTATTTTATCGACCCCGTAAGGATGAAAGGCAAAGTTAACCTCGGCGGGATATAAGTAATGGTTTCTTATATAGGCACAAGGCCAATATATATATATATAAATAATAAAATGTTGTAGTTTGCTAGAAGCATTATATATAATATATTATATAATGTTGAAAGTGATATAAGGCTAAACAATGCAAAATGGATGGTAAGATGAAGGTAAGGAAACATTTAGTTACCTGGCAATCTTTGTTTTGTTTTTGATGCTGTTGTTTCTTTCGTCTTTAGAGTGGAAGGAAGTCTGAAATAAACAGGCATAGGTAGATGAAAAGACAGGGAAAAAAAGGAATAATAATTGTTTCTACTTTTGGCACAAGGCCAGCAATTACCCCAGTGCATTACTGGTACTTTATTTTATCGACCCTGTAAGGATGAAAGGCAAAATTAACCTCGACAGGATTCGAACTCAGAACGTAAAAGGCCATAACTGTATTCTGTAAAGCATGGTGCCTGGCGCTATTGTTTTTACTTTTGGCACAAGGCCAGCAATTACCCCAGTGCATTGCAGGTACTTTATTTTATCGACCCTGTAAGGATGAAAGACAAAGCTAACCTCATTGGGATGAAAAAAAGGAATGATAATATTAAACAAACATAGGTAGCTGAAAAGACGGAAAAAAAGGGGAATAATCGTAAACAAATATAGGTAGATGAAAAAAAAATAGCTTCATTGTCCCTAGTTGAGCTCAACATAATGTATTTGGTAAAGATACATGTAGCAAACGGGTATTGAATCAATGTTTAACTATTATATCTCTGTTAGGGGAATCAAAAATGTGAAAAACACCTTTGCCAACTGTCGACTGGAACAATAATTGGTAAAGAGAATCAAACTGGCCATTATCCAGACTAATCTCAAATGGACGGAGATTTCACTTCTAAATTAAGGAACCAAAACTATATGTAACGTCTTTAAATATGTGCTCCCTTACCAGGTTTCTTGATCTGTGTGGAAGGATTTCTGACCAAATGGCTGGTGCAGTGGAAAACCTGGCTAGTTACCATAGTTTTGGTTGTTGTTGTTGTTGTTTTTTTTATAACTAGAGTACATACACACACACACACACACACACACACACATATATATATATATATATATATATATATATATATATACACAGGCACACACATAAACACATGCTTGTATATACATATATATATATATATATATATACAGGGTGTCCCAAAAATGTATACACACTTTGATTACCTGTACAGGCAATATTCATTAGAATGGTGTTGAAGTGTGTATACAGTTTTTTGGGACACTCTGTATATATATATATATATATATATATATATATATATACATGCGTATATATATACACACACACACAGATATATATATACACATATGTACATAACAATGTGTATGTGTGTTAGCAAGGGAAGGCAGGCATTAAACAATGATGATGAAGTCAAATGGGCAGAGTCATTAGAACATCAGATAGAATGCTTTACAGTATTTGTTCCAGCTCTCTTCACTCTGAATTCAAACCATCCTGGGGTCAACTTTGCTTTCCATTATTTCACGGTTGATAAATAAAAACAAACAATGTTGTCTCTGATCGAGACGAACCGAGAGTGTATTTGACAGTGGTCAACAGAGAGACAATCGACAAGGTGAGTGACATGCAGATGAAACATAGAATAGATTGAAAAGTTTGAGAGCTGATTAGTGTGGAGATGTGTATGTGTATAAACTTGTCCTGTAAGTTGCCCCTCTTTATTTCCTTCTTCTTGTTACTTCTGTGCACCAACACACTTCTCCGTGTCTTCATCTTTCTATATTTTATCTGCCTGTCACCCACATTGTATATTGTCTCTCTCTGTTGACCACTGGCCACTGGTCTGTCCTCTGAGGCATTTTCGCACATCGCTGTCTTTGACAGCATTTAGCTGTTTTAACGGATGTTCTAGCGATGAGTTTTCTAATTTGTTATGTATCAAAAAATAAATAAATAAATAGTCTAGTACTGGGGTCGATTCTTCCTCTAAATCTCTTTTTTTTATTTCACCAATCTTTCAATCTCTGGAAGAAATCAGCTGTGTTCAGACTAGGAGAGGTTAATGAAGATGATGATGTTAGGTATCACCTATCTCATATGAAAATTGAGAGAGGTGATACCCATTACCATCACCAGGGCAGTGGATTGGCAGTATCGGTAGAAGGTCGGACGCCATGCTTTGCAGCATAGAGTTACGCCCCTTTATAGTCTGAGTTCAAATTCCGACGGGGTTCACTGTGCCTTTCATCCATACGGGGTCGATAAAATAAAGTACCAGTAATGCACTGAGGTAATTGCTGGCCTTGTGCCAAAAATTAGAAACAATTATTATTATTATTAACATCGCCACCGTTTATTTTTGTAGTGCACCAGAGTACTGTACACAATAATTTAATTATTATTATATTGCTTATTTTAGGTCGGACATGCTTTCCAGCGTAGTTACCTCCCTTTACGATCTGAGTTCAAATCTCGCCGAGGTTAACTTTGCCTTTCATCCTGACGGGGTCGATAAAATAAAGTACCAGTAATGTACTGGATAATTGCTGGCCTTGTGTCAAAAGTAGAAACAATTATATTGCTTATGTTAGAAAGATATTTGAACCGTTGTCAAAATATTTACCGTTGTCATCGATGCTGATTTTAGTAAAGATATGAGGACAAATATCTCTCTCTTTAACATCGAGAATTACAACACCAAGCCTGGTATGTTCGATTTAATAATTTTATGGAAGACATTAAATACAGTCGCTAAAATATATATATACACACTTTGATTACCTGTACAGGGAATATTTATTAGAATGTTGTTGAAGTGTGTATACATTTTTGAGGGACACCCTGTATGTATTACTATTCTAATCAGTGCTTAGAAGATAGAAATAATTAAAAGAATCGTACGCTGTTGGGGTAGAATACGATTTTGAAGGATTCGTAGGAAAATATTTTTATCGTGTGTTTCAGAAGGCAATCGAAACATCAGAGAATACGAGGTCAGGGTGACTAGCTGTGTTAATAGAAGATGACATTGTCGTTGGTGACAGCAGAGATGATAAGGATGATGAAGACAATATCATGTTTTTACTATTACACCCACCTCGCAGACGAGTGTAATAGTATTCAAAGGGTAGTTAGGTAATAGGACCTGTTAGGATGTTGAATATGAGCGAAATCTATGTTTTTCCTATGATTTTTTTATGTGTTTTAGTCGAACATGGCATTCAAAGACGTCATAGATTATTGGTTTTCTGTGATTCTGCCTTTCGGGTACTTCATAACATCCGTCTCGGAGACGAGTATAGTAATTTTAAAATCACGAAGGTAACAAACCATTGCACCTATAGCTGTCGGAAGTTTTCTTTTAATATTTACATTAGTAAACAAAAACTTGGTTGAAAACCTACGAAGATACATAAAAATTTGTTAAATTTTGACAGCAGAACCGAAAATCGCGCATGCGTGCTCCTACGATTACATCATATTCTTTTCCTTCTCGCGAATGGCTAACCAAAGTGACGAATTCCATAAACTTAAAGTTATGATTTATACATGAAGAAAAAAGGTAAATATATATTATTATACTTAGTCTTCGAGACGGCCGTTATGGGGGATCTCCGCGTAGGTGGAAGCACAGAAAATGGTGTAATTTACGAAGGTTTTCAAGGTCATAGAGAAAACATAAATGCCACCTTCATAAATGCCACATTCTAACCAAACTTACCAACTAACGCCCCTTAAAATTAAAAACAAAAATCATTATTATTATCATTATACCCACCATTATTATCATTAAACCAACCATTAATAAAAAATTTACTTAAAAAATTCTGAAAATATTCCCTAAACTCTTGTATCGCATTCAGTACACTCTGTACAAGATGCAACTAATTGCTGCATCGTATTTCGTGCACGTGTGGTCGTCATGTGTAAAAAAACAGAACAATAAAATATTATTCGACATTAATTTTGCTGGCCGTAAAGTGTTAATTAATGAATTTAAAATATTGTGTCAAATTAGCCAAAGAAATATAAAATTTGTAATGTTCTTGTGAAAGTATTGCGAGCAATTTATAATGTTATTTACGCATTTGTAATGTTATTTATGTCCATATTTAAAACATATTTATAATGTTATTTATGTCCATATATAAAACATATTTGTAACGTTTATTTATGTCCATGTAGTAAGATGCGTAATGTTATTTATGTATATATTTGAAACATATTTGTAATGTTGTTCTGTAAATTCATACAATTGTAAATAAGAGAAGAATTTATGTATATATTTAAACATGTTTGTAATGTTATTTATACAACCTTGTTCTATATATAT
Source organism: Eledone cirrhosa (assembly GCA_964016885.1). NCBI lineage: Eukaryota > Metazoa > Mollusca > Cephalopoda > Octopoda > Eledonidae > Eledone > Eledone cirrhosa. The sequence continues at coordinate 28,833,351 of OZ024757.1, read as the reverse complement.
ATATATATATATATATATATATATATATATATATAAACGGAAAAAAATGAAACGAAATTTCATTTCCCACTCTTAGTACGGCTGTTACTTAAATATAAGTATGTACACGTACATACATATATGTATACAGACGTACAGTAGTATGTATATATATATACATACATGCACAAATATATATATGTACGTATGGATTCACCGAACATTTATTATAATGCTCGGTGTGTTTGTAAACAAACATCCCGTATTAAGCCGTAGTGTCTAGCAACCATCGTTGCTCGTTTGTTCAACACTGACAAAGGAACGCTGTACTAGTTTCAAGCTTATTAGCTATCGTCAGCAACGTATACCTTCCTGCCAGATTGTTGAACGTATATACTTACCTTATGCATATTAACGGCTGAGTAGCCCAATTAACCCACTCGATATGCAACGATATATATATATATATATATATATATATATATATATATAGGAAAAAAGTATGGCTTCGACGACTATTTCTGGACTAAATTAGAATTTTTAGCCTGGTGAATAAATAGCCGAACTTTTCAAGGGGGTACTTCCTTATATGGGAAGATTGTAGTTGTCGAAACGGCTTGAGCTCTGCCGTCGGGGTCATACTTTTTCCTATTTCCCACTCTACTACCCTAAGTATTGAGTACTCTGGTGCGTTATGGTCCATCTGGTTCCTTACCACAAATCCTTTGTTATATATATATTTATATATATATATATATATATATAATTTTTTAATTGATTTTTACTGAAACTCTATTAACTTTTTAAAATGCTGAACATTTAAAAAAAAATCTCTAGAACGTTCCAAAAAGTTTCGGTGTGTGGTACCAAACGTACAGTAAAATTAAATGGATGCCAAATAGTTCCAACTTTGGCAGCCATGATTGCACTTTAGTTTCACTTTTCTACGAGAATCCTTTGGTAATATTTATTTTGGTACATTAACTTATCAAAAGAAATTGATATTCATCAAGCATTATTGGTGGATTGGCAGTATCGGTAGAGGGTCGGACGCCATGCTTTCCAGCATAGTTACGTCCCTTTACGATCTGAGTTCAAATCCCGCCGAGGTTGACTTTGTCTTTCATCGTTACGGGGTCGATAAAATAAAGTACCAGTAATGAACTGGCTAATTGCTGGCCTTGTGCCAAAAGTAGAAACAATTATTATGAATATCTTAGTAGATTAAAAGGTATTAATTATCTTGAAGCATCGTCGTCAATGTAAACAACTAAAATTCGATTAAAGGTATCATTTGGATTGGCAGTATCGGTAGAGGGTTGGACGCCATGCTTTGACGCATAGAGTTACGGCCCTTGCCATTCTGAGTTCAAATCCCGCCGAGGTTAATTTGCCTTTCATCCTTACGGGGTCGATAAAATAAAATACCAGTAATGCACTGGGTAATTGCTGGCCTTGTGCCAAAAGTAGAAACAATTATATTTTATTATTTACAGTTGTATAAATAACATTACATATTACATTACTGGTACTATATTTTATCGCCCCCGTAAGGATGAAAGGCAAAGTTAACCTCGGCGGGATTTGAACTTAGATCATAAAGGGCCGTAACTCTATTCTGCAAAGCATGGTGTCTGACCCTCTACCGATATTGCCAATCTACTATGTCTTAACCGTTGTCTTCAAATCCTATCGTCCCAATTAATGATTCACCTGTTGATGACTCTCTCACCACAGGTAGAAAACAAAGAACCATCACAAATTATCCCGTCTTCTATTTCCACCTCCACCGCACAGTGGAGTAAGGTAAGTTAAATTTACAATCTATTTTATTAACCTTTTAGTTTTTATATACTAACACTTTAAATAATAAAATGTAGGGTTGTATTGTATATGAGAAAATTATGAAAATATTCCTTAAACTATTGTTGTGTTGCATTCAGTATACTTTCGGTGCAAGATGCAACTCACTGCTGCATCAAATTCAGTGCACCCATTTGATTTGTGGCTGTCAATTGATGACCCACCTGTTGTTGTTGACACAGTCCCTCATCAGTTACCACCAGCGCCAGATTTACCATTGTGCTTAGCTGTACTTAAGCATGGGGCCCCGTTGGTCAGGGGTACCCATCTTACAGCAAAAAAAAAAAAAAAAAAAAATGTTTATGATGAATTTTCAAATGTAAGTAAGGGCCCTTCATAACTTAACTAGCACAGGGTCTCGTTTGTCCTAAATCCGGCACTGGTTACCACCATCCACCATTGGATCATTAAAAGGGGCACACTCTATGGCACTGGCCCGCTCTCTTACCTTTTAATGGTGTGCCCTTCAAATTTAGAAGAAAAACAACCCTTTACGGTGATATGCTTACTGCGAAACACCAGCTTAGAATTATTACGATTTAAAATGCTGAACCAGAATGTTCTGAAAATCCTCGAGCATGAAAGCCTGGCGATGGACGAGATTGGAAGACAATGATCAATCGAATATAATAAATTTAATAAAATGTAGTCACAAATGATCACGCCCAACTACCATCTCCACCACATGATATTCATCAACCACAGGTAAGTACAATTTACGTTGACTTAAAAAAAAAAGAAAGCACATATTATTTAATTTCATTAAAAAAAAATATTTGTTTCATATACATATATAATGTTTACAGCATTGTCTGTACTTAAAAAAAATAATGTATTTATTGTATATACAGTGTATATATTTTTAATTATCGTATTTTAGGTAAATTTATAGAACACCCTTCTCGATTTGACTGAGAAATGTTTTTCCTCATATTTTGTTTTCGTTTGCTATCAACTAATCTGACATCCGAACTCGCCGCAAGGGACTTTTTTTTCTTGGAGGGGCACAGAGTTTTTCTATCTCCAAACCAGTCGGAAATGACTAGCTTTGTAGATAAAGGAGGGAGAAAAGCCCCTTGGAGTTTCGTAGATCTATCTACACCCCTCTCGCATCTGGTGGGAAATAGTTTTTTTTTTTTTTTTTTTTTGCATGTTGTTGACGAATTAGAACTCCAAATAGACTAACCCTAACCCTAACGCCAGACCTGTCAACTCTCATTTTTATTTCATGGTCCTCCCTGTTTGGGTTTTTAGAGGTTGGCAGGTCTGCCCAACACTAATATTAACCCTAACACTAGGAAGGGGTGAACAACGGAGCCAACACCAGAGCAAAAGACAGCAACGTTGCGAGGAGTACTGGGCAACCTCTCTAATGATTTTTGAGGCAAGCCAGCATACTCGCAGCGTTACCTCAGGGTTTGGCGAGGCTGATGCGCTGAAACAGCCAAGTGCCCTCGCGTGATTTGCGAGTTACCTCTATTAGGCGAGCCGCCAGTGAAGAGAGGAACCTCGCAGTCAGCGGCCCGACTCCCCCAAACGTCTCGAAAGCCACAGGCTGAAAAATATAGCTGCCCGACCGATCAGAGTATTTGAGGGTCTTACTCCGCTCGGCTGCGGAAGCTGTGGCTCTTGTCCTAACCGCTTAACGTGCTCTGATGTTGGGTTTGAACAGTTTTTAGGATTCCCCAGTTCAGCAGCCAGTACGTTAAAGAAAATTGATAGTTACAACAATAAAGGCTGAACAGAGAACACATTTTTTAACAAACAATAATTTGTACAACCATAATGGAAATTCCAAGTAACAGAAAATATTTAAATTACATTGTTAGAGCCTCAGAGTATACAATATTTTTTTGTTCGGCCCTCCGGAGCAAAGATGAAGAGATTGTTTGGCGAGCTAACCCTAGAGCATCCTACATACAATTGACCATGGGAGAATCACTGATTTCGTAGCTCATCTCGCGAAGAAGCTCTGTAGACGTTGACCTCTGGACACTCCTGTCAGGAGCAGGTAAGCTGTAGTGACTTAGAGGCCTACCAGCAATCTCCAGGACACTGTTTTCAAGACAAATGAGCACCTCATTGAAAACGACATCATATGTTACGTTCGGATTGTGTTGACATTTGAAATTTTAAAGAAGTGAATATTTAAATAATGTCTTTAATCTTTTAACAAAATTCAGTAGACAAAAATACCCTCACTTTTTTACTTGGAAAAAGTTACATCTATGGTGCAAATTTGGTGCTGTTTGGTCCAGCCGTTTGGCAGAAAGTTTGTTACCTACATACGGCCGTCACCTTTATAGTATAGATACTACATGCGGCGCTTAGATGGTAAATGATGCTTAAAAGACATTAAACAGATCTATCAATTCTCCCCGTCCGACAGGGAGATCTCCCACCCACTTTGGGGGTGGGTGAGAGATGTCTTCTCTTGTGAAAATGGGTATAGCTTTCATTATGTAAAATCTCCACATTTTGAGGCACTTTTTTTCATGGTTCTCTCCGTTTGGGTTTTTAGAGGTTGGCAGGTCTGCGTTAAGACACTGATAAAACGTTAACATAGCCATTACAAATACTTCTCAAACAGTGGATCATGGCACCTGCTTTAAAGATCCTGTGTTGTTCTAAAATGTTATTAAAATAAACCCTGTTTGCATACAAATATCATATATCTATAATATTAACCCCTACCATTGTTTAATTCGAACAATCGGCGACAATGATCAGCCCACCCAGTATTGTTTCAAGAAGGTTCACTGTGCTTTTATTACTTTGCAGAGTCATTAGGATAGTTCGTGGCTGAGTGGTTAGAGAATTAGATTCACAATCGTGAGGTTGTAAGTTCGATTCCTGAACCAGGCGATGCGTTATGTCCTTGAGCAAGACACTTTATTTCACATTGCTCCTTTTACCTGGAGTTGCGACCGATAGATAGTATTAGAATTGGAAAGACCAATGGAAATGTTGTTTCCTCGGTCTTATTTGACGAAAGTCGATCGACTCTCTCTCTCTCTCTCTCTCTCTCTCAAGGTTAAACAAGGTTCAATGAATAAATCAAAGAATTAGTTTTACAATAGATTGGAAGCACTCAACAGAAATGGTTTTCCGGAGTTATTAATATTAATTCAAAATATTAACAAAAATAGAACTTCTTGTGATCAAGTATATTTTATTATACATATTTCAGAGGTACTGAGCTAACTTCAACAGTACGTCCTCATCAGATAAAATAAGATGATGCATGACATACCCTGACATAGTAGATGGTTAAGATCCAGTCATGGTAGTGAGTAAGATATGACAAAACTCAATATTTATATACCTTAAGATTGATACATGAAAAAACTTACATATAATACATGTAATACAGATGGTGCGTGTAAGAAAGCTTAAAAATACATAACAGTAATTTACATAACGGTTAGAGATTCAAATAATTATTGAAGAAAGAGGAAAGAAAAAAAAGACAGAGAAAAGAGATGAGGGGAAAATATAGCTGGAAGAGGTATAGAGAGCAGAAGAGAATTGATCAAGGAAAGGGAGACAAGAGGAATAATTATAGGAAGGGATGAATTATATATATTAATACATAACTATACATTTGGGCATAGCTATGCGATAGAGTAAACTCGAATCATTGAATTATTGAATTATCTAGCAATATTCATCAATCTAAATCCTAAATATAACTGGGTGTAATCAATAAAGGTTAATTTCCTTAGTTAATTAGCTATATATACTATCCAAACGTATCCGGTTGACCGTTAACTTTCAAATCATTTAAGTTAGTTCAGAGTAATGAATTAATTAAAGTGTATAATATTTCAGGCTATAAAAGTTTATAAATACCTGTATTAATATTAAAATATACTATCATATTTAATTTATAAAATCATATTTTATGAATTCATATTTAAACTTTGCAAACATGAGAGAGAAGACATGCTATTTTACATCCTCTCGAAGGTAAATCTTAATAATTTTATTATAATATATTTAATTATTTATATTATATTGAAAATAATTTGCATTATATAATTTATAAAATAATTAGTTATAATTTAAAAAAATTCAGATTAACAATTAGAATACCTTAAAGCATCAAAAGGCCTTATAATTAAACTTAAAAAAGTTTATTATTAAATTAGATATATGCATTTGTCTAAATATAAACAAAGATTAAGTTGTCTAAAGACTAAGTTGATTCCTATCATTTATATATAACATAATATAATACAATAAATAAGTTACTGATAATATTGTTAAAAATTAAGGTTTTAGAACAATTATTATAATAAGGTCATGTAATACTATAAGTATACAAGTCAAACTTCTTGAATCATATGGATAAGAATCTGATTCAAAGTAATATATATATATGTGATTTCTACTATATGCACAAGGCCAGAAATTTGGGGTGAGGGGCAAGGCTATTAAATCATCCCTTCATTTTATAACAATATATATATATATGCTATAGGTTCTCTATCTATTCCATCTTGAGTTCATATTCTCTGTAATATGTATTTAGTATATATACAATATACTGTGTTTTCTCTGGATATATGGTACTTTCTCTCTCTCTCTCTCTCTCTCTCTCTCTGTATCATCATTTTACGTCCGCTCTTACCTGCTTGCAAGGGTGGGACGGGTCTTATTCAGCACAGCATCTCTCCACTTGTCACGGTCCTTTGTCATCTCCACCGTGAGCTTCAGCGATCTGAGGTCTGTTCTCACCATCTCCGCCCATGTTTTTCGTGGTCTACCTCTACCACGTCTTCCTTCAACTGGCATTTCTTGGCACTTCTTCACCCATCGGTCATCCTCCATGCGCATCACATGTCCATACCACTTCAGTCTCCTCTCCCGTACACTACATTCTATCCCTCTCAGACACAGTTTCTCTCTCAACACATTCATGCTGGGTTGTTCACGCACATTGACACTGCACATCCAACGGAGCATGCGTGCCTCATTTCTCTCCAGCCGTCGCATATCCTCTTCAGTTGCTGCCCATGTCTCACTACCATGCAACATCGCGCTCCTCACACAGGCATCATATAACCGGCCTTTCGTACGCAGGGAGAAACCCTTCTTCATCAGCAGAGGAAGCAGCTCCCTAAACTTCTTCCAACCCGTCCTTATTCTAGATACTATGGCCTCGGAACACCCCTCTCCTAGGTACCGGAAGCTATCCACCACTTCTATAGCACCCGCCTGCATTTGAAAAATGTGTCTATCAATGCGACTTCTACTGTCTAATTTCCCTGTACATCTACTGCATACATATTTCTCCCTACCTGTTAGTTTGCCTGCTATCCTGCTACATCTCTTGTGTACCCAGGATCTGCATTGTGTGGATTTTATAGAATTTATGCCAGTTCCTTTTCTGCATATCGAACATGACCATTTCCCTGACGGAATCAGAGTTTTGTCCTCTTTTCTTCTCATCAACACTTTTGTCTTAACTAGGTTCACTCTCAGTCCTCTTGCTTCCAACTGCTGTTTCCATAGCCAGAATTTATTCTCTAGCTCCTCTACTGATTCTGCTATAAGAACCAGATCGTCAGTATAGAGAAGTTCCCATGGGCAGCTAGTCTTAGACTCCTCTGTTATGGCTTGGAGGACTATAATGAACAAGAGCGGGCTGAGGACCGAACCCTGATGTACTCCTACTTGTATCTGGAATTCCTCACTAAACTCCATTCCTACCCTGATTTTACTGAGAGTACCTCTGTACAAAGGTTGCACTATCCTCACAAGCCATTCCTCAACACCTAGTTTCCTTAGGGACCACCAGATGACAGATCGGGGTACCCTATCAAAGGCCTTCTCTAGGTCAACAAAGGCTAAGTATAGTGGCTTATTTTTCTCTAAGAACCTTTCTTGTAATTGCCTCACCAAGAAGAGGGCATCTGTTGTACTCTTGCCAGGCACAAAACCAAGCTGCATCTCATCTAGTTTGACCCTTTCTCTAATTAGTTGTGCTAATATCCTTTCTGTATATATGTATATATATATATCTTCTACATTTGACTTATTATTGCTCTGGATAATGTCTATTAAGCTTGTTTATTGAGAAGCACATAATTCTAACACATTTAATATGTTATATTTGTATGTGTGTGTATATATATATATTTAGAAGTAATTCTCGGTATGGTGAACTAACTGTTGTGGAACTACTTCTACTACTACCAAACTCGTCCCATGGACTGAGTGCTCTACCACTACGGATATAACCCTCCAGTGTTCTATTATTATATATATATATATATCATCATCATCGTTTAACGCCATCTTCCACGCTAGCATGGGTTGGAGCGTTTTGTCCTATTTGAAGTGAGATTGGTCGGGAGACCATACAGACCTATTTCTGGCAGGTTTTCTATGGCTGGATGCCCTTTCTCACACCAACCACATTTACATTGTGAACTGGGAGCCTTTTTACCGGGTCTCCTATATATAAGAATAACATTAAGAAAGATGCTGTGTTTGCATAAAACATTTGTTCATTATAATTATTTCTATGGTGACCCGTATGCAATGCAAGATGCAGTAGTTTGCACTTGTTGCTGCTATAGGTGCGATTTCCTCAGATGAATTTACATTTATGTGATATGCAGCAGGCAAAAGCATGTTCATCTTCTTGCATGCCCAACACACACATGTATATATATATAAATGAAAAGTATAGAAATTTTTGTAGCGAGAAGCTAACAGTATTCTATAACATATATATATATATATATATATATATATCCAGTAGATGTTTAGGTTCACGTCAGTGGCGAGGTGTAGAGCTAGACAGAGTGTAATATGATAATATAATAAATGTAATGAAGGCTTAACAAATTGTCCTTGTATTATTATATTATTATATCTACCCTGTTTATATATTACTAATAAAGATTCTAACTTCATTGTTTCCGAAGAAGACGGTCTGATAGTATACAGTTATATAACTGTTATAGATCAGACAATATGTCAATATGATCAACTTTCTGAAACGATGATATAAATAGGTAGAATAACTTGACTTTGTTATTATTATTTTCATTGTTAAATACATCCGCTTTTCCCTGCTTGCAAGGGTGGGACGGGAACTGATTCTGGCTTGATTTCTACAGCTGGATGCCCTTCCTAACACCAACCTCATTTACAGTGAGTGTTGGGTGCTTTTTTGCCGTGGCACCTCCATGACCACTTTGCAGTGGAATGGTATGAACCCCAGTCCCTATCATCTCATTTCTACAGCTGAGTAAACTGGAGCAATGTGAAATAAAGTGACTTGCTCAAGGAAACAACACATCACCCGATCCGAGAATTGAACTCACAACCTTTCGATTGCAAGGCCAATGCTCTAACCATTAAGCCATGTATATATATATATATATATATATATATATATATATATATATATATATATATATATATATATATATATATATATATATATATATATATATATATATATATATATATATATATATATGATTTGTGTTATGCTGTTTACTAATGGGTGGAACTGGTGATTCCAGGGTTAGTAAATAATGGTGCAATAATTAAAGCGCTCAACATTAGAATGGAAACCCATGCTAACTAAGTAATCAACCAAATACAAAACAGATTCCTACAATCAAATCCGCCCACTGAACGGATGTATGATATGATCATATACATATGTATTTACACACACACACATACATACATACATACATACATATATGGGTATGTGTGTATATCATCATACGTTTGTTTCTCCATGCTTGCATGGCTTGAACATGAAACACACACACACACACACACACACACACACACACACACACACACACACACACACACAGATACATAGCGTTAAATATATATCATCATTGTACTGTTCTGTGTTATTTTTCCTTGTTGATCTTTAAGTATCTGCACCCCTCCCCCCCCACACCCCGCACACACATATATATATATATATTATATATACTATATATGTATGTATACTTATATATATGAGTGTATACTTTATATATATATATATATATATATATATATATGTTTAAACATACATGCACATATATATGTATACTTATATATATGATTATTTACTGTATATATATATATATATACTTACAAATACATACATACATACATACATACACACACTCATATATACACATAAGACACACACACACACACATATATATATATAGACAATATTATCACTGCTGAAAAACCATTACTGGTTCCATTATTTTCCCATAATGCATTGTTTTTCCACATTAAAACTTTTCAACTAGTATCTTTTTCTGACAATTTGACTTACACAGCTTAGTAAATGACCAGTTCAATAAATAAGGTGACACAGCACCATTCTCACCCCACAGCTACCCCACACCAACCTCTTTTAGTCTTTTCTTCAACACTCCTACTTGTTGATTGTGTTGTTGTTGCTCTCTATTATTTTGCTCCGATCACACACGCACGTACACATGTATGTATGTATGTATGTATGTATGTATGTATGTAGCTATACAGACATATAGACTGCTTGCACATATATGCATATATACGTGTGTGTGTATATATATATATATATATTTATATATATGTGTGTGTGTGTATATATATATATATATATATGTGTGTGTATATATATATATATATATGTGTGTGTATATATATATATATATATGTGTGTGTATATATAT
>OZ024757.1:28807807-28820307 GCA_964016885.1 Eledone cirrhosa | reverse complement strand
TGTGTGTATATATATATATAAAGATAAAGCTGGGTGGTTGGTGGTGTGGTAGGTGTGTGATGTTTAGGAGAGTGGCAGATCCGAGAATGGAAAGAAAAATACAAAAAAAAACAAAAAAAAAAACAAATGACAAAACTTGAAAATGGCCAATATCCAGAAAGCAATCAGTTTGGCTCCGTGTGGAAAGAGCTAGAAAATCATCTCCAAGAATAAGATGGCGGCAGTGATGGTGGTGGTGGTGGTGGTGGTGGCGAGGTTTAATGGTTTGTAAGGTGGTGGTGGTGTTGTTGGTCCTGGTGGAGGTGATGGTGGTGGTGGCAGAGATGGTGATGGTTAGTGGTTTGTGTGGTGGTGGTGATGATGGTGGTGGCAGTGATGGTGATTGTTAGTGGTTTGTAAGGTGGTGATGGTGATGGTTAATGGTTTGTAAGGTGGTGGTGGTAGTGGCAGCAATGGTAATGTTTAGTGGTTTGTAAGGTGGTGGTGGTAGTGGTAGATTTGGTGGTATGGTCGTGGTAGTGGTGGCAGGGAGTTGCTGTTGGTCGTGGTGGCAGTCTTGATGACTGCAGAAGTGGTAATGGTGGCTGTGATAAGGTTGGTTGTTAGTGGTGGGGATGGTTAAGATAGTGATGCTGTTACTGGTGGGGGTCAATGAGTGGTGATGGTGGCTGTGATGCTGGTAGTTGGTGTTGGGCGGTGGTGGTGGTATGGAGGTGTGGAAATGACCATTTCTGACTTTTACTGGTGATTAGAAATAAAATAGCAACAAGGAAAAAGGAATTTTTACCTGACATTGGCGGCATTGTTAAAATGTTAGCAACAAGACAATAAATTAATGGTTAGTGTTGGAGTGGTAGAGGTGGTGGTATGTGACAGTGTAAGAGGGTGAATATATGATATGAATGGGTGAATGGTGATGCGGTGGGGATGAAGTTGTTGGTGGTGGTGTTGGTGTTGGAGGGCGACAATGTGTAAGGATTTGAATGGGGAGGACCGTATGTTGATGTGGTGAGGATGTGGTTGTTGCTGCTGTTGTAGGTGGTGGTGGTGGTGGTGCGGTAGAGGTGTTGGTGGGTGACAATGTGGATGGGGAGGACCGAGGACCTATGTTGATGTGGTGGGGATGAGGTTGCTGCTGCTGTTGTAGGTGGTGGTGGTGGTGTGGTAGAGGTGTTGGTGGGTGACAAAGTGAATGGGTGAATGGGGGGGGACGAAGGACCTATGTTGATGTGGTGGGGGATGAGGTTGCTGCTGCTGTTGTAGGTGGTGGTGGTGGTGTGGTAGAGGTGTTGGTGGGTGACAAAGTGAATGGGGGGGACGAATGACCTATGTTGATGTGGTGGGGATGAGGTTGTTGAGGTTGCTGCTGTTCTAGGTGGCGGTGGTGTTGGAATGGTAGGGTGGGTGACGAAGTGTATACCATGCGAATGGGAGGACTGGGGGGAACAACCGGGTGGTTGTTGCTGCTGTTTGTTTTTTGTTGTCTGTGGTATTGGCAGTGGTGGTGTTGTTGCTCTCGGTGGTGGTTGTGGTGTTGTTGTTGCTCTTGGTGGTGGTGGTGGTGTTGTTGTTGCTCTTGGTGGTGGTGGTGGTGTTGCTCTCGGTGGTGGTTGTGGTGTTGTTGCTCTCGGTGTGGTGGTGGTCGTTGTGGTGCTGTTGCTGTTGTTGTTGCTCTTTGTGGTGGTTGTGGTGTTGTTGTTGCTCTTGGTGGTGGTGGTCGTGGTGTTGTTGCTCTTGGTGTGGTGGTGGTGGTCGTTGTGGTGCTGTTGCTCTTTGTGGTGGTGGTAGTGTTGTTTTGTTGTTAGTCTTAACGGTGGTGATGGTGTTGTTGCTGTTGTGGTTCGTCGGGGTGGTGTCGGTATATGTAAGGAGGGGGTGTGGGGGTGGTAGACATAAGATGGTAGGGCAAGAACCATCCAGAGCTATGGCGCTGTGGTGATGGATAATTTGCAAGAATCTCGTGAGAAAGTGTAATAGAAGGTGGAAGGAGTGGTGCTGTGGGAGTAGAAAGCACCAAATATGTTAACTGTAACTGGAGCGAGGAGGGATGTGTGTGTGTGCAAAATGGGGGTGATAATAATGGTAATAATAATAATAACAGTAATAATAACAGTAATAATAACAATTAAGGAGATGAGGATGATAAGGTTGATAATAGTAAAGATGAAGTGGAAGAAAAATAAGATGAAGGTTATGATTATGATGATAACAATTATAGTAATACCAGGAAGGAGAATAAAAAGAATGAATTGTAAGGAAAAAGTCCCCCAACCCATCACCAATCCTACAAAATAAAAAAAAAAGCCAACAAACAAAAAATACAAATAGATAAACAAGAATAAAGACATAAGCATGAAAGATATGAGAGAAAAATAATGGAAAAACAAAATGGCGTCTGTCGTGAATAGTTTAGAAGAGATGGTATTGGTTGGATGGTGGGGTTGTTGGTCATTGGTTGTTTGGTCAGCATTGCAATTAATTCTTTTTACTAAGAGAGTGGTGTTAAAGGGTAAATGCTTGACAGAGAGCAGTAAAATGTAAGGTGAAAGAAATAAAGTTGAAATCGAAGCTAAACTGCTGATGTCAATGTTTGTAAGAGAAGATGATGAGCGTCCATGTTGAATTGTGCCTGTATATACCTTTTAAGAACTGAAGAAATTGCCTTGTTTCTAGTTGTTTATGGCAGTTCTTTGTGGAGAGGAGTTTAACTTTTTGCTTGTTTATTTGTCTCATTTTATCTTGGATTTATCTTATATTGGATTCTCTGTTGGTTTATGTTTTTGATTTTTTGATTTTTTTTGTCTTGTCGTGTAAGCGTGGTTTAACCCTTTTGATACCAAACTTTCTGGAAAGACCCCTGGTTTGTCAGACAGAGCAGTTGTTTTAAAGTATTTATATTTATCTAAAATACCTTCAATCTTAAGTTATGTTCCAAATACTAGCTTAGTTATTTAACAAACCTTTGTTAACCATTTCATGACAATATTTCTAATGAAATTACTGTCTGTCTGTTTCAATTGATTTTAAAAATAATGAATAATTTGGTGTGGTTTAATATAAAATAAATAATTTTTGTCATTACTAAGCTGGTATTTGGAACATAACCTAATGATTGTTTTAATTTAACAAAGGGTTAGGAGGACTCTTCAGCTGTGTCAACAACATGACAACTTCCTTAGTGCTAGTGCCACAATAAAATGCATTTGGTAGAGTGTGGTGATGTATATAAGCGAGATGTGAGACACATCGCCCCCACCCACCTCTGCCTAAGTTTTTCTTGGTCTTCCACTACTGTAGCTTCAGTCTACTGGTGTCACCTGCCAATTCTACACCATGCATTCCTCATCCATATGCATCAAATGTCCAATATAGTCTTCTTTCTTGAATACCATGTCTGATTCTTCCTATATCTAACTTTTCTCTCAGTTCATCCATGCCCCATTATTCATACACACTAACATTGCATATCCAATTGAGCATGCTTACTTCATTTCTCTTCAGTTTTCATATTTCCTCAGCATTTACTACCCATGTATCATTGCTATGTAACATCACATGTAAGCATCATGCAATCTAGCCTTCATTTGTAGAAAAAATTCCTTTATTGTCAACGGAGGTTATAGCTCCATAAACTCTTCCCAGCCTTTTCTTATTCTAGCTACTATGCTTTGAGAGCAAGCCCCCCCCCCCCCCACTGCTAATTAAGTCACCTAAGTATCTATCAACTACTTCTATGGTACTTTCTTGAGGTTAGAAAAGTTTATTTCACTGCAGCTCTTACAAGAAACTATTCCTGTACGTCTGCCACAGGCAATGTCTATACTTTCTGTTATTCTGCCTACAATCCCACTACACCTCTTGTGTATCCATACCTTACTTTAATTACATTGTATAGAGTTCTTTTTTATTCTTTTTCTACATCTTGGGATCAGAATCTTGACCTCTTTCCTACTTAGTAAAACTTTGATCTTTGCTAGTTTACTCAGACGAGATATGTACATCAGGGTGGAACCAGTATGAAACTAGTTAGACAATTACTCAACAGAGTACTTGATACTTGAGATAGTAGAGTATGGGTATATATAAAGTCAGGAAATAGCTGTTAAAATGGCAAGAGCTCAGCCGTTGGGCCCAGACTATATATATAACGAAGGAAATGTGGTAAGGAACCAGATGGACCATAATGCACCAAAGTACTCAATACTTAGGGTAGTAGAGTGGGTAATAGGAACGAGTAGGACCCCGACGGCTGAGCTCAAGCCGTTTCGACGGCTAATTCTGGACTAGAATTAGCCGTCGAAACGGCTTGAGCTCAGCCGTCGGGGTCCTACTTGTTCCTATATATATATGTATATATCATCATCACCATTTAACGTCCACCTTCCATGCTAGCATGGGTTAGACAGGAATTGTCCCACTTGAGGCAACATTGATCAGGTGACCGTGTCTCGCTTGTATAGGACTGTATCTGGCAGATATTCTACAGCTGGATGCCCTTCCTAACACCAACCACATTTACAGTGTGGAATATATATATATATATATATATTTATGTATGCGTATATATAATGAATATCTGAAAGTATATATATATATATATATATATGTGTGTGTGTGAATATAATAATATCAACAGCAGAAGAAAGACCTTTACATACACACACACTTTAAAACAGTACATCTCTCTCCCCTCCTATCACTACCACCACCACTATCATTACTGCCTTCACCTATCTCCTTCGATATAACCCAAACTCACCATCACCCAGCCGCCACTAATATCACCACCACCACCACCACTACCACCAACACCACCAACACCGCCACCAATATCACCGCCACCACCATCAGCAACAGCAGTGCCATGCCGATGTGAACATACAACATGGTTGTTTGCTCTTTGTCGTCGCCCTCCAGCCACCTACACCCTCTCTTGATCTTGCATAGTTAAACATCATCCAAGCTAGATTTATATCATAGATTGGGACAAATAATAAGAATCATTGCTAGACGAGACAGAGAGAAAGAGAGAGAGTGTGTGTGTGTGTGTGTGTGTGTGTGTGATGGAGAGAGAGAGAGATAGAGGGTGCAGGAAGAGAGAGAGAGAGAGAGAGACAGATATAGATGTTTGTGTTAGATCCCTTGCGGCGCCAGTACAGCCTGGAGCAGACCGGATCAGCATTTCAACCTTATCGGAGGTGGGAGAGGCGGTTTGGTCAGTGTAGCACCATGGTACTGTAGTGCAGTTGGTCATGCACTAACCTTTATCATCAATATGAAACGTGATATAAGTCTAACCGATTCACAAATATGTCTATATTGTATATGTGTGTGTGTGTGTATGTGTATGTGTGTTTGTGTGTGTGTGTGTGTGTATATTCATATATATATATATGTTAATATATATATGTTAATATATATATATATATTAACATATATATATATATATATATATATTAACATATATATATATATATATATTAACATACATATATATATATATATATTCATGTATGTGTGTATACATATATGTGTGTGTGATATATTTATATATATATATATGTTTATATATTTATATATATGATATATATGTATTGATATATGGATATTTATACATTATACATATATAAATTTATATATAGTGAGATATATATTTATATATACATATATATTATACATAGAAATGTGTGTGTGCATATATGTATATATATATATATATATATATATATATATATATATATATATATACATATGTATGTATAAATATATGTATATAAGCATATGTTTGTATGAAAATATATGCATTATATATACTCATGTTTATTTACATGCTATATATATGTGTGTATGCTCTTGTATGTGTGTATATTGCTTTACATATCTAGACATGCATATTTATAAATTGCTGTACACATACACACTCTTATTATACACATACATACATTTATACATTTATTCAAATATTTATAAATTCATCGTCATCATTCCTATATATATATATGTATATATATATATGTATATATATATATATATATATATATATTATATATGTATATATATGTATATATGTATGTGTATGTATGTATATATGTATATATGTATGTATATATATGTATATATATGTATGTATATATATGTATAAATATATATATATATATGTATGTATATATATATGTATGTATATGTGTATATATATATATGTGTGTGTGTGTATACTGATAGATACAAATTAAAATTTAAGGAAAAATATACCTAAAGATGATGTTGCTAATGATGATGATAATAATGATGATAATAATGATGATGATAATGGCAATCGTTAAGATGATGGTGGCGGTGATGGTGATGCTGTCAGATGCTAATAGTCAGGGTGGCAAGGCAGGGGGGGGAACTCTTCCTGACAAGGGACTGGCTAATGACTATGAAATATAACCGAGGTCGCGGAGAGGAGGTCACGGTGCAGCATTATAAGACGAGGGGTGGTGGTGGTGGGGTGGAGGTGTTGGTAGGAGGTGGAGCGGAGTGAAGGAGGCACCCTCATCTCTCCCTCTCGTTCTCGCTTACTTTCTCGATCGTGCCCCCCCTCCCCTCTCCTACCCACCCTCTCCACCTCCACCACTACCAGTGCTGTGAAATTATTCATACCTCTGAGAATATGACTTATATATTGTCTTGGCCCCTCCGCTTGTTCATAGCACTGTGTGTTTGTGTGCATCTGTCTGTCTCTTAGTATGTGTATCTATGTATGTGTGTGAATTTATCTTCTTATGCTTATGTATATGTTTGTTTGTGTACCAGTGTATATATGCTTATGTATACGTTTGTTTGTGTACCAGTGTGTATATGCTGATGTATATGTTTGTTTGTGTACCAGTGTGTATATGCTGATGTATATGTTTGTTTGTGTACCAGTGTGTATATGCTTATGTATATGTTTGTTTGTGTACCAGTGTGTATATGCTGATGTATATGTTTGTTTGTGAACCAGTGTGTATATGCTGATGTATATGTTTGTTTGTGTACCAGTGTGTATATGCTGATGTATATGTTTGTTTGTGTACCAGTGTGTATATGCTGATGTATATGTTTGTTTGTGTACCAGTGTGTATATACTGATGTATATGTTTGTTTGTGTACCAGTGTGTATATGCTGATGTATACTTTTGTGTACCAGTGTGTATATGCTGATGTATACATCTGTTTGTGTACCAGTGTGTATATGCTGATGTATACATCTGTTTGTGTACCAGTGTGTATATGCTGATGTATATGTTTGTTTGTGTACCCGAGTGTATATGCTGATGTATATGTTTGTTTGTGTACCAGTGTGTATATACTTATGTATATGTTTATTTGTGTACCAGTGTGTATATGCTGATGTATATGTTTATTTGTGTACCAGTGTGTATATGCTGATGTATATGTTTGTTTGTGTACCAGTGTGTATATACTGATGTATATGTTTGTTTGTGTACCAGTGTGTATATGCTGATGTATACGTTTGTTTGTGTACCAGTGTGTATATGCTGATGTATACTTTTGTTTGTGTACCAGTGTGTATATACTTATGTATATGTTTATTTGTGTACCAGTGTGTATATGCTTATGTATATGTTTGTTTGTGTACAGTGTGTATATACTTATGTATACGTTTGTTTGTGTACCAGTGTGTATATGCTGATGTATATGTTTCTTTGTGTACCAGTGTGTATATGCTTATGTATACATCTGTTTGTGTACCGGTGTGTATATGCTGATGTATACTTTTGTGTACCAGTGTGTATATGCTGATGTATACTTTTGTGTACCAGTGTGTATATGCTGATGTATACTTTTGTGTACCAGTGTGTATATGCTGATGTATACGTTTGTTTGTGTACCAGTGTGTATATGCTGATGTATATGTTTGTTTGTGTACCAGTGTGTATATGCTGATGTATATGTTTGTTTGTGTACCAGTGTGTATATGCTGATGTATACGTTTGTTTGTGTACCATGTATGTATGTCTGTGTGTTTGTAAATCTGTGTGTTGATATAGATTTGTATGTATATATTTGTGTGTGTATATTTGTATGTTTGTATATATGTGTGTCTGTATCTGCTTGTTATGTATGTATGTGTATATATGTGTTTCTGAGTATATGTGTGTAATGTGTATGAATATGTTTGTGTTTTATATATAAATATATGTGTGTATGTTTGTTTCATATAAGTGTGTATATATATATATATATATGTGTGTGTGTGTGCGTATATACATCAGCTATGTCCTCTGCAATTAATACATTAAACATTAGAGACACATCATTATCTTGTGGTTTAGTTTTTCATATTTATCGCATTGTGTCAGACTTAATAATTCATATGTACATACACACACATACACACATATGTGTGGGTATATATATATATGCATACATATATTTATAAATATGCATATATATATATATACACACATACACATATGTGTGTATGTGTGTGTGTATATATATATATATATATGCATACATATATTTATAAATATGCATATATATATATATATATATACACACACATGCACATACCATATAAATATTTATATATACATATATATATATTTATCCATACCTATGTATATATATGTTTTTATCCCATACATATATATATATATATATATATATATATATATATATATATATATATTATATATATATATATATATGCCTATATATATGCACATACACATATGTATGTACGTCTTCTCACCAGGGATCTTTGGCAAATCCTACTTAACGCTATTAGAGAGAAAAAAACTGAATGAATAATAAGTAAGAATTTTTCTTTCTAAAATGTGTACCAAGGTACCTGAGACAACAAATACTAAATATAAGAGAGAAAATACTAGCTAAAGTTCTGGCATTTAGTACAGAATTCTGTACCCAAATTACTTTGTATTGGAAGTGTTTTGGACTTTGAAATACTTGTATACTTTGTTGGTGATAGTGATGATGCTGGGGAACTTGATAGTGAAGTTGTTGATGATAGTAATGGTGGTTATGGTCTAACCGTGGACATGCTTACAAAATCAGAAAACAACACAGCTCTCATGACTTTCGGAAACATTTTTTGATGCTCAGACTTGCTGAAGCATGGAACTTGGAACAACGTACTTGCATCAGCTGTTAGCTGTCGGGACACTGGTCCTTCAAAACTTCCATGCTTCCCGAAATTCGCCAACACTACACCTGATATTCCCCCTCCATACACATGCATGCAAGTGTGTGTTTATGTCTGTGTCTATCAATGACTCATACACTGTTCACTTTCCTGACATTTCTACATTATTCTATGTACTATACATGCACCTTTGATGGGTTGTAGTGCACCTGAGCACTATACACAATAATTTTCATTATCATTAATGGTGATGCTGTCAGATGCTAATGGTCCAGGTGGCAGGAGTGCAAGGGAAAAACTCTTCCAAACAATGGACTATGACCAAGGTGCTGGTAGGAGGAGACGGTCACGGTGCTGCATTATACTGTAGGTGGGAGACTTAAAACTAAAATTAAACCTTGCTAGTCCTCCATGAAATGTCACTGTTTTCTGGCTGTGTAATCCATGAACTATATGCACATTGAAATGTTGGCCAGGAATCTTGACTTTAACCCTTTAGCATTTAAACCAGCCGTATCCGGCCAGAATTCTCTCACCTCTTTCTGTTCAAACAGGCTGTAATCCCAGCCACTCATACTGATGTTAAGGTATTGTTCTCAAAATAAAGAATATCAAAATCTCATAGATTCGACATTATGTGAGGTAATTATGTGAGATAAAGCCCGTACCATGAAAATATAATAGTAACTATAGAGTAATGTAAATACTAAAGGGTTAAGAGTCATGACACTCCCCTCCCAGTTAGATGTTAGATCTACCATTCAGGAAGGATCTACCACCAGCATCATTGGTAGACATTTATCTCTTGGTGCTTTTTTTCTCCTCTGTCATCATCATAATCATTGTTTTTAAGTCCATTTTTCCAGGCTTGCATGAGTTAGACAAGTCCTCTCCAGTATAACATCTGTACACACAACACACACACATATATGACTGTAGTGTGATTTGAGGGAGATTTAGTTGCCTTTTCTAACAAGTAAAGTTACCATGTAGGTGTCTCCTTCATTGAACCACACACACGCGTATATATATATATATATATATATGGAGGCACATGGCTAACTGGTTAGAGCATTGGCCTTGCAATCAAAAAGTTGTGAGTTCAATTCTCAGACCGGGTGATGTGTTGTTTCCTTGAGCAGGACACTTTATTTCACATTGCTCCAGTTTACTCAGCTGTAGAAATGAGATGATAGAACTGGGGTCCCTATCATTCCACTGCAAAGTGGTCGTGTAGGTGCCACGGCAAAAAAGTACCCAGCACTCACTGTAAATGAGGTTGGTGTTAGGAAGGGCATCCAGCTGTAGAAATCAAGCCAGAATCAGTTCCCGTCGCACCCTTGCAAGCAGGGAAAAGTGGATGTAAAATGAAATGATGATGACATGCAAATGAATGAATGAAGGAGTTACAAGCTGTTAAAACAAGTTCTTTATATAAATCTCCTCTTTTCCTAATATATATAGGTGTAGAGGTGCTAGATAATTGTGTCCATAGGCAGTACGTCGGGTGAGAGAGGCGAGCTTACATATTGAAGCATATCTGAGGATCTTTCGATTCCAGAGTCAGGTTCGATCATTAATAGATCGTTCCTCGAGCTGATCGACAGTGAAACACATGTAATATGTTATTAAATATGTTATGATGCAACACTGATTCTTTATTCCTTTATTCTTATACTACACACACACATACACTCACACACACACACACATACATAAGACAATGAGGTATGACTTGAAGGCGATGTGCCTGCTATTTCTAGCAGTTTGAGCAACCATGTAGAGATTTCTCTCTATTGGTTGTTCATTTGTAATTATGATTTGAGGGCAATTTAGTTGCTATTTCTAACAAGTTAAAAGCATCCATGTAGGAGGCTCCATCAGTTCATTTGCAATTAGATGATTAATTACTAAATTACTGTCGGCACCATGAAACAACCCCTGCTAACCCACCCCACCCTCACCCAGCCTGGTTCCCTATCTTCTACATATTGAACCTTTATTTATAAACATGCTCAACAAGGAGAATATAAAAGGTGAAAGGTGAAAGATCCTCAGAGGTGGTGGTCATGCCTGGGATGGATGGGGGGAAGGGGAAATGGGGTGTTAGTGGGTTATTAATGATTAAATAGCAGAACATTTCATGACAGGGTGATAAAACATCAATTTTCATCACCACTGCCACCGCAACTACCACCACTACTGCCACCAACACCATCATCGCCACTACCACTGCCACCAACACCATCGCCACTGCCACTACCACTGCCGCCACCACCATCGCCACTGCCAACATCACCACCACTACTGCTGCAACTACCAAAACCACCACCGCCACTGCCACTACCACCACCTCCCACCCACCTAGAAACACCAGCAACAATAACTATAACAACCCTGCCACAGCCACTACTACTACTATTGGCAACAACAACAACAACAACAATACATCTACCACCAACAACTACAACAGCACTGCCACTACAACCACTACCACCACCACAGCCATCTCTAGTGTTGGTATCACCAACCACTTCCACTACCACCAATCTCTAGTGTTGTTATCACCAACCACCAGCACCACCAACACCACCATCACCAATACCACCATCACCACCACCAACTCCACCACCGCCATCTCTAGTGTTGTTATCACCAACCACCAGCACCAACACCACCACCACCAACACCACCACCACCAGCTCCACCTCTAGTGTTGGTATCACCAACCAGTACTGCCATCATCATCACCACCACAACCACCACCATCATCTCCTCCACCACCATCGCTACCCCCCCCCCCCCCATCAATATTAATTAACAACTACTGATGTTTTATTTATTTCTTCACTATTGGTAAGTTTATTGTTGTTGTTTTTTTTTTTGTTTTTTTTTGTTTTGTTTTTACTTTTGTCTCTGCTTGATCCCAAAGTGTGGCCAAGGGTGACCAAAACAATACCAAGACAACCCCCCCATAACCCCCCCCTCCCCCAATCCGTCCCTAACCCCCCCTCCCCAAATCCATCCTCATCGAACAATATAATTACAATGAAATATAATGAAATTATTCATCCACTCCCTGCTCTCCCTCTTCCCATCACTACTCCTCATCTTCCTCATCACTACCCCTCCTCATCTTCCTTCCTCACCTTCCTCCTCACAATCTCTCCACTTCTGCCTACCATTACCTTCCATTTCATCTTCCGCTTCACAGTCTCTCCTCATCCCATCACCTTACCTCATCTTCCTCCCATCACCTTGCCTCATCTTCTTCCACACAGTCTCTCCTCTTCCCTCCCCAGTCTCTCCTCTTCCCTCCCCAGTCTCTCCTCTTCCCTCCCCA
>OZ024757.1:28792807-28800307 GCA_964016885.1 Eledone cirrhosa | reverse complement strand
ATGTAGATGGATGGATAGATAACTTAGTAGTTCAACAAAAGAGATTGATAAATGAAGTACCAGATTTGGAAAATTAAGTGCTGGGGTTGATATGATTGATTAAATCAAGGCATTGCCCCAGACTGGTCATAGTCTGATTGAAACAAGTAAAAGAAAAAAATAGCTGGGCAACGAGTTGATCATATTAGATGTAGGCCCACTGTATCCTCATCATCATCATCACAGTTTACAATCTGTTTTCCATGCTAGACAGATCAGGTGATCCTGTTTTGCTTATGTGCTCCATTTTTGGTTTGTCAGTCAATTTATGGCATGTACAGGGAGCATTTTAACACTGACTCCAGCACAGGGTGGACTGGGGTCATTTTATCATGGCACCAGCACTACCATTTTACAAAATGGGCTGGGTGCATTATATCATGGCACTAACACTGCCACTTTAGAGAGTGGGCCAGGTGCATTGGTACCATTAAAAAAAAAAAGACTTCTTCTTCGCCCATTAATTCCTGAGAGGGTCCTGGGGGCAGAGTCCTCAAACACTCTTTCCAACAGGTCCTGTCAGAAGCAACCCAACCGTTTCCAACTAATCCAGCTGGATCGCCAAGCGAGACCAGCAAAGCTCATTGGACATTATCCAACCATCTTGCACGGGGTCAACCCCTGTGTCTCTTGCTTGTTGGTTTTTGCCCGTAAAATTTGTCCAGCGATTCTTTCCTGAGACATTCTAACCACATGCCCATAAAAAAAAGACAGTAAAGAAAATCAGTAAGAGCCAAACTATTACAAAATATATGGAATGTTAAATGTCTGTTATTTCTGTCTTTACAAGATCAACATCCCTAATCAACAGTCAATAGATGCAGTCACACTTTATCTCTGGGGGAAGGGAACAGGAAATGATTGACTGTGAAGATGAAATGGTTATAATCTTAGTCAAGATGGATTTAATGCTTTTGATAGCAAACCACCTGAAACCACACTGTTTCTACAATACAAAGTTGTTTATTTTGAAATATTCAGGTTTACTTACAAAGCCTCCAATCATAATTTTATGTAAAAACTTTTAACCCTTTAGCATTTACTACGGACTGAGTTCAAATCCCGCTGAGGTTAACTTTGCCATTCATCCTTACGGGGTCGATAAAATAAAGTACCAGTAATGTACTGGGTAATTGCTGGCCTTGTGCCTAAAGTAGAAACAACTATATATACTATTGTATTTTCATGGTAAAGGCTTTATCTACCATAATAATATCGAATCTATTTAACATAAGTATAAGCCACCAGTTATGGCCGGTTTGAACAGAAAGAGGTGAAAGATTTCTGGCCGGATATGGCCGGTTTGGTTGCTAAAGGGTTAAGCTATGCTTCAAACATCAATCTAATAATGAGAAAGTTAGTTATATTACTAATTCCCTCTAGATTCTTGATTATTTTCAAAGCCATAAACATTGTCATTCTTTAGGAATATATTTACCATATTTCCCATGAAAGATACTGCCTAAAATTTTGAGATAATTTTGAAAGAATAAACAAGTATTTTCAGGGATTTAGTAATATAGCTAAATTTCTCATTATTAAACTGGTGTTTGGAACATAACTCAACACCCACCACACACTACACCAACCATTTACACACACCACACACTACAGCCATTACACACACTACACCCACCACATTCACACTAGACCCGCTACATAGACACTACAGCCACCACATACATCATATTACATACAGCATAGACTACACACAATATACAACACACTTCACAGAACAAAATATAGACTACACTACATACCACACACACCACACTACATACCCACACGCACCACGCACAAAACACAACACACTGTACATACCACCATACACTCACACTATATATACACTATATACACACTGTACATACCATACAGAAATAAACTAGAAGACATGCAAAGTGTATTAATTCCAGTTGATTAGTTACCCTATCTTTTAGAAAGTAAGATAATACATAATTTTAACTGTACACACATACACTCATATGTATATATAAACACACTCATATGGATGTATATATATATATACACATACATGTATGTGTGCATATATATATATACATATATATATACACACACACGTGTCTGTGTGCATATATATACGTGTGTGTGTGTGTGTATATATCATCATCATCATGATCACGTCCGCTTTTCCCTGCTTGCAAGGGTGGGACGGGTCCTATTCAGCACAGCATCTCCCCACTTGTCACAGTCCTTTGTCATCTCCACCGTGAGCTTCAGCGATCTGAGGTCTGCTCTCACCACCTCCGCCCATGTTTTTCGTGGTCTTCCTCTACTATATATATATATATATATATATACAGGGTGTCTTCCAAAATGTATAAACACTTCAACAGCATTCTAATAAATATGTGTATACATTTTGGGGGTCACCCTGTGTGTGTGTGTATATATATATATATATATAATATATAAGAATATAAGATATATTGAAATGCGCATAATAAAATATATGGAACTCCTTTAACCATCTTTTGTTCTTATATATTATGTATACTCCAGTCCCACAAACTGTAGAGTGCTTCTTATCCGATATCTGCATTGCTTTATTGTACTACAATAAAACTCACCTCCTACATTATATATATATATATATATATATATATATATATGTATGTATATCTATGCATATACATACGTACACAGACAGACACACACATATATGTTTATGTTTGTGATAAATTTCATTCCTTCAGTCCCCACTTTACAAATGATAGTAGGCAGTATTGTTGGTGTTATTTCAAGGTAAATCAGTAACAACAGGTGTTGTGACAGGTAAAACAATTAAGGAACTGAAACATTCTTTAATAGATTTTTGTTTGGGTTTGTCTTTCATATTATAAATTACTTGAACCGTTTATACATAAATTTATACACAAATACTTACACAGGCGCACACAGATATATATATATATATCATCATTTAATGTCTATATTCCATGCTCATGTGTGTGTGTGTGTATATATATTTATTCATACATGTAGTGTAATGCACTACCTTATGTTTCAAGGTCTAGTTATGGCAACCATGGCAGACTGTATGTGGTGGTGCAGAATGTGTGGAAGAGCGATAAAAAAAAATCTATTTCTTCAGATGCAAGCACAAGTGTGTGTGTGTGTATATATAAATATATATATATATATCGTCATCATCATCATCGTTTTACGTCCGTTCTTCCATGGTAGCATGGGTTAGACGGGTTGTCTTGTGGGCAGTAGCCGGTCTGCTGACCATGTCTTGCTCATATGGGAACTAATTCTGGCTTGATTTCTACAACTGGATGCCCTTCCTAACACACACACACACACACATATATATATATATAAATTGTCATCATTATTTAATATTTAAGGGCGGTGGATTGGCAGTATCGGTAGAGGGTCGGACGCCATGCTTTACAGCACAGTTACGTCCTTTTACGGTCTGAGTTCAAATCCCGCTGAGGTTAACTTTGCCTTTCATCCTTACGGGGGTTGATAAAATAAAGTACCAGTCATACACTGGGATAATTGCTGGCCTAGTGCCAAAAGTAGAAACAATTATTTAATATGTTTTCCCTGCTAGCACGAGTGGGACAGGTTGTTACAGATGAAGTTTGTACTTAACAGGAGCTACTGATCTCTCAGATCGGCCAGGGCTGCATCTCGTTTACATACATTGCCTCACTACAGTGTTCAAGGTGTACAGTTTATCATGGCACTTGCTCTAGGGAGGTTGTAATATCTTTGACATTACTGAAGAGTTCTCTCAATCATTTGTTTGGCAAATTTTCTTTGGTTGCATGCTATTCCTATCACCAAGCATATAAGCAAGTATACTGGTGTGTTTTATAGTGACACTACACCAGAGAGGTTATTGTGCTCTTGACACAATGGAAGTGTTCTGTTGACTTCTGGCATGATTTCTATGGCTGGATGCCTTTCCTAACACCAAGCACTTTACAGAGTGCAGTCGGTCTGTTTTATTGTGATACCAACACTAGTGACGTTGTCATGCTCTTGACACAATGGATAAGTCCTCTCAACATTCTGCCCATGTCTGCTTTGGTATTCCTCTAGTGCAATTACCATCCACTGGGATTTCCTGGCACTTCTTGACCCATTGATCATCTTCCATACACATCACATGTCCATACCAGTACGGTCTTCTCTTTTGCGCATAACCTCTGGTTTCTTTTGTACATTTTCTTGGCCTTCTTTGAAAGCTTTGTGTCACTTAAAAACCTTACTTCATGATAGAGTGGCATGTCAATAAGTTTGTGTTAAAGAATTAAATGTTTTAGTGCCAGATTTGTTGATTTTCACACAAAATTTGATTGTGTACCATTGTTCGATATTTTCCTCCATTGCAAACATAACAGAGGTTATAAATATATCTACATAAACAGCAATAACTCATGACTGATTCAATTGATAATGTTGAAACAAATATGTATGTGCAGCCAAAGTCATATCCAACATGCCTATATACATCGAGGTGCTGCATTACCATGTCATACAAAGGAAAAGCAGTACCTTTACTTTTGGGACAAACCTCATATACATATATATTCATATATGTATACACATATGTGCATACATATATGAGCATATATACATAAGGGCAGTACATCATGTTAGTGATAAACATACCTCCAGCTAAAGGAATTGCATGGATGCACAAATGTGTATATGTGTGTGGATCTAGATGGTTGCGGCGAGGTACGGATTGTCAGGGATTTATATTTGGGAGGGAAGCCATGTTTCACATGCAACAGAAATGAACAAAAAAAATCCCCCAACAGGAACAACAGAAACATCTACTACAACAACTACAACAGAAACAACAACATATACTACAACAGAAACAACAACATATACTACAACAATAACAACAATGTTACTACAACTATAACAGAATCAATAGCATCTACAACAACAACCACAACAGAAACAACAGTATCTACTACAACAATAACAACAATGTTACTACTACAACAACTACTACAGCAGAATCAATGACAACCATAAAACAACAACAATAATAATTATATCAGCTACAACAACAACAGAAACAACAGCTATTACAATATATACTACAAAAACAACAATAACAACTATAAAAACTGCAATAATTTCAACAAATACAACACAACCTCAAACATCATCATCATCATTTTATGTCTGCTTTTCCCTGCTCGCAAGGGTGGGACAGGAACTGATTCTGGCTTGATTTCTACAGCTGGATGCCCTTCCTAACACCAACCTCATTTACAGTGAGTGCTGGGTGCTTCTTTGCCGAGGCACCTTCACGTAACAATAATTTCAAAAATACCACCACCACCTGCACTATGATCACTACAAACACCACACAACATAGCACAGCCCCTTACAACATCATATATTATCACTTACACTAGGCCACACAACACTATACACCATACTACACAACATTGCACCATACCACACCACACATCACATAAAATCATACCACACTGCAAACCAAACCAAATAAGCCACATTACACCACATCACAAAAACAAACCACTTTACACCACACCATACCACACAACACAACATCATACCGCTCAACAAGCACAACAAACCATACTACACCACACCATGCCACACGGCAAAACACACCACACCACAAACCAAGACACACTACACCGCACCATACAAGCCACACTATATTACACCACACCATACCACACAACAAACTGTACTACACTACACAACAAACCACACTACACTACACCACACAACAAACCATACTTCACAACACCATACCATACAACAAACCACATCACATAATAAACCATACAACTCACTAAACTTCTAGTATGGTAATGGTGGTGGTGGTGGGTGGTGATATTGTTAGTGGTAGTAAAAGTGGTGGCGGTGTTGTTAGTGGTAGTAATAGTAGTGGTGGTCGTGGTGGTGGTAATGATATTAGTGGTAGCAGTAGTCATAATAGCTAACAGTGGTGAGGTGCCTGTAGTGGTGATGGTGGTAGTAGTGGTAGTAGTTGTATCTGTTGTATTTTTGGTGGTGTTAGTTGCAGAGGTAATTCGGTGGAGGGGGGGAGATGGGTGGTGGTGGGAGATTGGCCAGTAATGCTGCTTTTTCATGTTGCGTTATGCTTGATGGACCGTCCATTCACCTGTATGAAATCGGCCTTGTCAGACGGGCAGTTTCGACTCTATTGAAGCGTGACGTTCTCATTCTTATGACAAGCCGAATTGGAGTTCTTTCTCTCTCCTTCACTCTCTCTCTCTCTCTCTCTCTCTCTCTTTCTCTCTATCTCTTTCTTTCTCTCTATCTCTTTATCTCTCTCTCTCTTTCTTTCTCTCTATCTCTTTCTCTATCTCTTTATCTCTCTCTCTCTCTCTCTTTATCTCTCTCTCTCTTTATCTCTCTCTCTATATATATATATATCTTTTTCTTTCTCTTTATCTCTCTCTCGCTCTCTCTCTCTCTCCCTCCCTCCTCTGTTTCTCTCTCTCTGTTATTTTTGCTTCTTTTTACTGTAAGCAATGCTGGATTCCTTCCTTCTTTCTTTCTTTCTTTCTTTCTTTCCTTCCTTCTTTCTTTCCGTCCTTCTTTCTTTCCGTCTTTCTTTCCGTCTTTCTTTCCGTCTTTCTTTCTTTCCGTCTTTCTTTCCTTCCTTCTTTCCTTCCTTCTTTTTTTCCTTCCTTCTTTTTTTCCTTCCTTCTTTCTTTCCTTATTTCTTTCCTTCTTTCTTTCCTTCATTCTTTCTTTCCTTCTTTCTTTCCTTCAGCCACAGAAACACCACTGCCGCCACTATCATCATCAACATAAACAACAAAAACAGTTGCACTGTTCACCACCACCACCACCACCACCAAGAACACCAATACCCACACAACCACCAGTACTATCTAACAATAACAACATCAAACATCCACTATCATCAACCATAACAAGACCACCAACACCCACTACTGAAACCCCTACTACTACCAGCACCATTAACAACAACAACAACAACAACAACAATACCCACCACAACTGCAAATATGATCTGCATTCCCCTCCCCCCTCAGCCCCTAAGCTTCAAGACCACAACCACAATCAACAACAACAAACCATCATGACTGCAGGCATGATGTGCATCACATACACCCATAACCAGCACCAGCACCGACAACAACAACAACAACACTCACCACAACTGCAAATCTAATATGCATTACATATACCCACGCCACCATACCACTGTTACTATCAAGACCACAGCCACCATCACCACCACTACCAACAATAACAACACCTACATTTTCCACCACCACCACCACAACACTACAACCACCAACACCTACACTTTCCACCACCCCCACCACCACCACCACCACCACACTACAACCACCAACACCTACACTTTCCACCACCCCCACCACCACCACAACACTACAACCACCAACACCTACATTTTCCACCACC
>OZ024757.1:28747807-28782807 GCA_964016885.1 Eledone cirrhosa | reverse complement strand
CACAAGATTCGACAGTGAAATGGAGATTGATATGTTTCCCGTTGCCGATGGACATTGGCCTGGCTTAATGTGGTCAGCTTTAATGTTGCTTCCATTACACTAGATGTTAGTGGTGGAGGTTGTGGTGTTGGTGGTGTTTGTGGTGGAGGTTGTGGTGCTGGTGGTGTTAGTGGTGCTGGTGCTGGTGGTGGAGGTTGTGGTGCTGGTGATGTTAGTGGTGGAGGTTGTGGTGCTGGTGGTGTTTGTGGCGGAGGTTGTGGTGCTGGTGGAGGTTGTGGTGCTGGTGGTGTTTGTGGTGCTGGTGGTGTTAGTGGTGGAGGTTGTGGTGCTGGTGGTGTTAGTGGTGGAGGTTGTGGTGCTGGTGGTGTTTGTGGTGCTGGTGGTGTTAGTGGTGGAGGTTGTGGTGCTGGTGATGTTAGTGGTGGAGGTTGTGGTGCTGGTGGTGTTTGTGGCGGAGGTTGTGGTGCTGGTGGTGTTTGTGGTGCTGGTGGTGTTAGTGGTGGAGGTTGTGGTGCTGGTGGTGTTAGTGGTGGAGGTTGTGGTGCTGGTGGTGTTTGTGGTGGAGGTTGTGGTGCTGGTGGTGTTTGTGGTGTTAGTGGTGGAGGTTATGGTGCTGGTGGTGTTAGTGGTGGAGGTTGTGGTGCTGGTGGTGTTAGTGCTTATGATGGTAATTCTGGTAGAGGTGCAAGTAGTAGTGTAGTAAGTAGTAGTGTAGTTGGTGGTGATCATGACGATGATAGTGCTAGTAGTTATGGTGGTGGTGGTGCTGGTAGTTTTGGTGGTGGTGTTGGGGCTTATGATCGTAATTCTGGTGGTGGTACTTGTGATGATGGTTCTGGTAGTTATAGTATTGGTGGTGGTGATGGTGTTGGTAGCTACGGTGGTGATCCTGATGATGATGATGATGATGGTGCTGGTAGTTTTGGTGTTGGTGGTTGTGGTGACCATGATGATGATGCTGATAGTGATGGTGGCGTGTGGCATGGGTAAGGGAAGTCACATCTACTCCCCCCCCCCCCCTCCCTCCGCATCATATAGGACCGATAGAGAGTGGGGTAGCAGTAGAGATAGAGTGATAGGCAGACAAGCAATATGAATGAAAGGAGAACAGAGGGGGTGGGGAACATGGGGGTGGGGAAACAGACACGGAAACACCACCACAGTTATATTACTATGCTAACACAATTGACCATTACCCCCCCCGCTCCCCTCTCTGACGTTACCCACCCTCATGACTACCACCACCACCACCAATGTCATCATCACCAACACAACCACCATCACCACTATCAACTACATCTGTGATAATTGCAAAGGAGAAGATAAGAAATCACTATTATCATTATTTTATTATTATTATTATTATTATTATTATTATTATTATTGGTGGTTGTTGTTGGTGTTGGTCTTCTCGATCTTGTAGTTAATGTAACTGTGCTTCACGTGAAAGATCACCTTCGTGAAATAGATTTGTGAAATGAATGTATAGTAATAATGTTCATGTATGTATAATGGCTTGTAAAGATTTCTACATGTGAATCATCATTATCATCATATATATATATATATATATACACACCTGTATGTGTATAAGT
Source organism: Eledone cirrhosa (assembly GCA_964016885.1). Classification (NCBI taxonomy): domain Eukaryota; kingdom Metazoa; phylum Mollusca; class Cephalopoda; order Octopoda; family Eledonidae; genus Eledone; species Eledone cirrhosa. The sequence goes on along the minus strand of OZ024757.1, from coordinate 28,781,212 downwards.
AGACAGCCATGTGCTTAATTCATGAGAAAAACTGCAGAAAACGTTCAATCTAATATTGGTAGTATGGGTGGTAGTGTTGGTGGGTTTTGTTGGTGGTAGTATCAAAACAATGATCTTGGTAATGGTGGTGTTGATGCAGAAAAATTAATTGAATGCTGGCTAAAAATGGGTAGAAATATTCACACACACACATATATGCACGCATAGAAATATGTACATGCATAGATATATACCCAAACATATACACACAAAGTGTGGAAATATGTGCATACAAAAATATAAATACAGACACACATGTATGTGTGTTTGTGTATGTATATATATATATTTATGTAAATGTAATGAAGACCTAACAAATTATCCTTTTTATTATTAATATATATATATATACACACACACACACATACACACATAAAACATATATTCATTTATTCATTACATATTTATTTATTTATATATAGATACATGCATATATATATATATATATATATATAAATGTGTTGCCATGGCTTTGAGATTTCATGTCGGAATCATGAAGTCCCATGTCTGATCCCACAGTGGGGCATCTTAAATGTCTTACCCATTTTGTGATTGTATTGCTAATGAAATACCCTCCGTTTCAGTTGATTTTATGTAGCATTTTAAGGGATTTACTCTATAAAATGGTTGGTGGTAGGAAGGGCATACAGCCATAGAGCTTGCCAATTAAAGGATCAGAAAGACTCTTCAGTTGTCAGACATGAAAACCTCCCTAGGGCTGGTGCTATAATAAAATGCACTTGGTAGAATGCGGGATTATATGTAAACGAGATGCAAACCCCCTGTGCAGAACCGTTCAACCCTTGCTAGTATGGGAGACGGCCATTAAACAATGATGATGATGATTTCATTACTAAGATAGTAATTTAACATATGGTTCTCATTTGAATTTATGCTAGAATTTTTTAATTTGACCCTTTAGCATTTAAACTGGCCATATCTGGCCAGAATTCTCTCATGTCTTTCTGTTCAAAATGGCTCTGACCAGCTGCTCATACTGATGTTATGGCATTGTTCTCAAAATATATCTCATAATATCAAAATCTCATACATTCGATATTATGTGAGGTAAAGCCTTTACAGTGAAAATATAATAGTAGATATAGAGTAATGTAAATGCTAAAGGGTTAGATAAGTACTCTTTAAAACGAGGGCTTTTTTTTCATAGAACCAGAGTCATTTTTAGCTATGTTGGTATCAAAAGTGTTAAAATGTAACCTTAGTTTGATTGAAGCCTTGTGAGTGAAATTGGTTAAATAGAACTTGTATAGAAGCTCATTGGGAAGATTATACTTGTAATTCAAAAGCACCAGCCTTATCACAGACTCAATCAGGCTGATTCTGGGTGAACATTACTCTAAGAGTACACGTGTCTGTGTCACTCAAATGCTGAATCAATGAGTATGTAGTTGTGTTGATCAGAAACAACTGGAATGCACATCAATTAAATTGATGGAAGATCCATTTACCTTATTGTACATCTGCTTTTCACACTCAGCCCTTTTTGCTATGATTTCTATGGGTAGTTGCCCTTCCTATCTCCAACCACTATACATATGTGTATATATATATGTATGTGTAAGTGTGTATATATGTATGTGTATGTATATAGTATATATATGTATGTGTATATATATATGTTTTTATATATATATATAGAGAGATGTGTGTGTATATATATATATATATATGTGTGTGTGTGTATATATATTGGGTGTGTGTATGTATGTATATATAGACCTAACTTGCCTCTAAATGGGACAAACCCGTCTAACCCATGCTAACATGGAAGATAGACCTTAATTGATGTTAATGTATGTGTATATATATATATATTTGTATTTTTGTGTATATATATATATATTTGTATGTATGTGTGTGTGTATATATATATATATTTGTATTATGTGTATATATATATATATTTGTATGTATGTGTATATATATATTTGTATGTATGTATGTGTATATATATATATAAACACACATGCATTCATATACATTGTCTATCAGTATATATTATCTAGCAATGAATTATTCATTCCATATATATCTCCTTCCATAATCCACCAAATTATCTTAGCCTCTCCATATTTATGGCCTTGCCTTTTCCTTACCTGGCCACTCTGCAATTTCCTACTTTTTCTACCCCTTTTTTTACCCTATTTTTGTTTTATTTTGTTCATGTCCATCATTTATTGCCCTCCAACCCATCCCCACACATCTATACAAATATACACACACATCCATACAAACACACACAGTCACACATTTATATAAGCACACAAACATCTATACAAGAACTCAAACTTACATTTACACAAACACTCACACATTTACACAAGTACTCACACATTTACACAAGCACTCACACATTTATACAAGCACTCACTCACACACACCTTTATGCAAACACTCACGCACACATACTCATTTATACAAGAATTCATACATTTATACACACACACAAACACAATGCATCTAGCATCATCTTAATCCAATGCTTTCTTCCCTTATTTAAAAGCCTCCCATCTTTTATATTCAGATATAAGTATATCTAGGACTACATTATCAAATGTCTCCTTCCTTGTTCCTGCTGTTGTTGTTGTTTAGCTCTTTGCATTTACATTACTCTATATTTACTATTGTATTTTCACGGTAAAGCCTTTATCTCACATTATATCAAATTTATGAGATTTTGATATTATTTATTTTGAGAACAATACCTTAACATCAACATGAGCATCCAGTTATGGCTGGTTTGAATAGAAAGAGGTGAAAGAATTCTGGCCAGATACAGCCAGTTTTAACCCTTTAGCATTTAAACCGCCCATATTCGGACAGAATCCTCTCATCTCGTTCTGTTCAAACCAGCTGTAACCAGCCACTCATATTGACATTAAGGTATTGTTCTCAAAATAGATATCAAAATCTCATAGATTCGATATTATGTGAGATAAAGCCTATACTGTGAAAATATAATAGTAAATACAATAGTATATTAGGAGTAATGTAAAAACTAAAGGGTTAATAATAAAGAAGCCAATGGTACTGTAGAAAACACTCATGAACTAATGACGCAGTGGCTTCTAATTTTTGGTTGGTTCTGGGGAAATATTTAATGGATAGAAATAATGGTAAGAATGCAGAATCATTAGACTTTGCTAAATATTTCTATCTATAATTATCTATATATGGCCAATATGTATTTGTAGAACACAAGTTAGTCTTTGCTGTTCCTGCTAAGCTGTAAATAATACAGCCAGGCTTGCAAATGAAATGCAAAAAGGAAATTAAATTACAGAAAAACGTTAAAGATATTTGCTTGAAATGAGTGTTTGTTTTGTAGACATATACTAATAAAGAGTGAAGTTCAGTGATAATACTATGTAAATTTATAGCCCTACTTGGTATATACCAAAAGTATTTTGATAATTCCAAGTTCACATGTACTAAAAAATTTGGTCTCTTCATTTATATACATAAAAACATACAAACTCAATTAAATCCCCATTATCAGTATCGGTAGAGGGTTGGACGCCATGCTTTCTAGCATAGTTACGTCCCTTTACGGTTTGAGTTCAAATCCCGTCGAGGTTAACTTTGCCTTTCATCCTTATGGGGTCGATAAAATAAAGTACCAGTAATATACTGGGTATTTGCTGGCCTTGTGCCAAAAGTAGAAACAATTATATATATATATATAGGAAAATGTTCAACACCCCGACGGCAGACCTCAAGCTGTTTCGACAGCTATTTCTGGACTAAATAGTCCAGAAATAGTTAGTCCGAGCTGACAATCTGCTAAGGTGAAACAATTGTTCTCGGTATGGTGAACTAACTGTTGTGTTACCACTTCTACCTAACTCGTCCCATGGACTGAGTGTGCTCTACCACTACGGATATTACCTTCCAGTGTTCTACCTCTCTCTCTTTCTCTCTCTCTCTATATATATATATATGTGTGTGTGTGTGTGTAATGTGTGTATATATATAATGTATATATGTACATATATATATATATAATGTAGGAGGTGAGTTTTATTGTAGTACAATAAAGCAATGCAGATATCGGATAAGAAGCACTCTACAGTTTGTAGGACTGGAGTATACATAATATAAGATCAAAAGATGGTTAAAGGAGTTCCATGTATGGCACTCCTTTCCATGTATGGAACTCCTTTAACCATCTTTTGATCTTATATTATATATATATATATATATATATATACATATGTGTAATGTATATGAATTTTTGTGTATATGAATATGTATGTGCTATATGCCATACATACATATATAAATAATATTTACAGTCACATACATTTATTCATTAATGCATCAGACCCACCACCTTCTCTGTCACCACCACCACCATCACCACCACCACCACCACCACCACCTTCTCTGTCACCACCACCTTCGCCACCACCACCATCACCACCACCATCACCACCTTCACCACCACCACCACCTTCTCTGTCACCAGTTCACCCTGGCAAGTGCCAGTGAATGACAGCGGAACAGAAATGGTAAAGGAAGTAAGGTAGGGTGGTAGGAAGGGACGTGAGAAGAGGCGGAGGAGAAGGAGTGAAATAAAGAGACGTTTGAGAGAGAGAGAGGTGGGTGTGAGGAAGAGTGTGAGTATGGCCTAGATGTCAGGGTAGAATTATATGGTACATCTACTTGTCAAACCTACTGTATGTCCATCACAGGACATCTCCGTTTCGTTTTACTTATTGTCACAACAAAATTCTTGGATGCTTGGTCACCTCTGAAGTGTGTCACAATACACATGCATACATACATGCATACACACAAATACACAGTCATACAGACATATAACCACACGCATACTGATATACACAGAGACACACACAAGTACACAGACATATACACCAACATGCTCAAACACGCACACACAAATACACATACATACACACAGGCATACATATATACACAGATACACTCACATACAGACACTGATATAAACACACACATACTGATTTACACACAGACACGCATAGATACACAGACATATACACCAACATGCACAGAAACACACAAATACACAGTCATACACACATGCAGTCACTGATATAAACACACACACATACTGATATACATACAGACACGCATAGGTACACAGCACAGACATATATATATATACACCAACATGCACAGATACACACACACATACATACACACTCAGACACAAATATAAACACACGCACGCATATAGACACACACACAAACATATACGCCGACACGCACAAATACACAGAAATAACACACAAGCATACACAGATACACATACTTTACACACCAACACACACACACAAATAAACACACAAACATTACATACAGATACACACATATACAGACATACACACAAACACACACATATACAGACATACACACAAGCACACACATATACAGATATACACACATATACAGATATACACACACAGAGATATACTGACATTACACCTGCATACACAGACACCCATGCAATGATACTGTCCATGTCCAGTGATCACTTTAATGTCTGGTCATCTGGATGTCACTACTGACATGAATGCTAGTCTATGTTGGTCAACATTTCAACTATATTTCACATGCTTCTTCAGTTCACTCAGATCTGAGAGAAAAATTCAAATATCACCATTGATCTGACAGCCAGTATCTATGATTTCATGTGTGTTTCTATCTATCTGTTTAACATTATATATATATGTATGTGTATATTATATATATATGTGTGTGTGTGTGTGTGTATAATAACATCATTAATTTTACTGTTAGTGCATATCACTTGTGTGTATGTGTGTATATATATATACATATATAAAATACACACACAAATATTTATTATTATTATTATTAAAATAGCAGATTAAAGTTTAAGCAAAGAATCACTGCTTTCACCCTTAACGGGATCTTCTGAAACTCATTTTGGCAGTATCGGTAGAGGATCGGACATGCTTTCCAGCATAGTTACGTCCCTCTACGATCTGAGTTCAAATCCCGCCGAGGTTAACTTTGCCTTTCATCCTTACGGGATCGATAAAATAAAGTACCAGTAATGCACTGGTTAATAGCTGGCCTTGTGCTAAAAGTAGAAACAATTATTATTACTATATATATATATACACGCAGGGTGTGGACGATATTTGTTCGCAATTTTCAACTGCTAATTTTATGCCAATTTTTTTTACTTCCGTTGTCACTCTTGTCTTCATAAAAACAGTGACTATATTTCCATTATTTATTTTCAGAATAATTGATTATGAATAATTTTGAACCTCCAAATTTGTGGAAGAGACATAGAGTTCTTGGAATCCGCGCCGGGAGGACAAATAAGGAAATTTCAGACTTTCTCAGCGTCAGTAGGAGAATGGTGGAAAGGAATTGGAAGATTCAGGATTTGACTATGAAGCAACATCAGAGAGGAAAACACATGATCGACGATTTGACGCCTTCAGAACCCCCGAGTTCGTCGCTGAAGTTCAGGATATCATCAACAATGAACCTAGCAAGTCGATGCATGCCATTGCAAGGGAGAAAGGCGTGGATGAAAAGCTCATTAGGCTGGTGGTACATGAAGACATTTGCTACGGTTCATACAATATGAGGAAAGAACAATTTCTGTCAAAGGCGATGCAAGAAAAGCGACCGAAGCACGCAAAGAAGCTGATCAACAAGTTGAAACACCCACTGGAGCCAGACATGCTGTGGTTTTTCTCCGACGAGAAAAACTTCTGCCAAGACCATAAGATCAACTCCCAGAACAACAGGTGGCTCGCTGTCTCATCCAAAGACGTGCCCAGAGTCATGCAGACAAAGTTTCCAGCGACAACATTGGTCTTAGGTGTCGTCAGCAGTCAAGGTGATGTCTTGCCACTTCACTTCTTCCCTGGGGCCTCAAGCTGAACACCGATGGCTACATCCACGTTCTGAGCGAGGTAGTAAAGCCCTGGGTCGACCAGGTAGCTGCAGGTAGGCCATACATGTGGAAGCAAGACTCAGCGCCCTGCCATACCAGCCGATAGACCCAAGCCTGGCTGTCAGAAAACTTCGTCGACCACACTTCACCTGACATCTGGCCTCCCAGCCCGCCTGACTGCAACCCCCTTGACTTCTTTGTGTTGGGCGCAGTGGAACGAGACACCAACAGATCTAGCTGCAATACCAAAGACGATCTGAAGGCCAGGATCACAAGTGCCTTTAGGGGTCTAAGTCGGGGGACAGTGACGAAGGCCTGTAGCTGGTTCCGAGGCCGCCTTGAGGCCGCTATCAAAGCCAATGGCGAGTTTATCAAGTGAGATCGAAAGAACAAAGACAAACTGACCCAAGTTGGATAAATATATCTTAAAAAATAAAACTACTGTGTTATTTTTTCTTAGAGAGTAATCTTGCGAACAAATATCGTCTGCACCCTGTATATATATATATATAAATATGTATATAGTATATAGTTGGTTTTTTTTTTCCTATTTTGGTCCAGGTATTTATATATGATCATTACTATAGCTCAGGGGACTCCAAAGTTGTTGATATCAACTCTTAGGGATTTTGGGGACCATTCAATTGGTTGATTGAACTTTTGTAGCCAAAATTTGACTTTTGTATCAGAAATTGACATACTTAAAGTAATTGTTTCTGATATAGGTACATGGCTGGTAACTTTGGTATACTTTTGTATATGCCCGGAGGTTGATGTGGGGAATCAGTGATTCCATGAAGGAGTTGATGGTCTAAAACATTTTGGGATCAGTGCCATCGACCTCTACACTGACTCCCATTTGGATTTGAACCCATTAACCTATTACTGAAGTGGACTAAACTAAATAGGAACCCATCAGAGAACTTCTACATGATCAATTGACTAGTTAAAAAGAACAGCCAAATCTTTCTCAAACTGCACCTTCTTCTTCTTCTTCTTCTTCATCCACTTATTCCTGGGAGGGTCGTAGAGGCAGAGTCCTGAAACATTCCTTCCAGCAGGTCCTCTGAGAAGCAACCATCTCCAACTGATCCGATTGGATTCCCAAGCGTGACCAACCAAGCTCATGGATGTTATCCAACCATCTGGCTCTGGGTCTCCTACCTGTTGGTACCCTACCAAATTATAAAAATAAAGATACATTTGGTAATGTAGTCATGTGTTGCACTGTTTAACCCACCCCCAATTTCCTTTTGAAAAGACTGGATAGTCATGGCTGGAATGCTTTTGATCATAGATTTGCTTGATCATGGTTGGCCTGAAGCTAAAGAACAACAACAACAATGCCATCAGTACCTTCACTGCTCCCAATATATGAACTACATTTCCCTGTTCCCCACCCCATCTACACTCTCCTCCTCCTCCAAGTTATACCCCCCCTTGCACCCCACTCCCAGTTTACTTAAATTTCCAATTTAGCACCGAAACGACAGAATAACACAGGGGACATGGGTGCGCCATGGTTAGGGTGTCGTGTTGGGTAAGGTGATGTGTTGGTGGGTGTCATGTCACCAAGGCTCGGTTACAGAACCCAACTCGAAACTGACCCTCTAACATCTAAGAAGAATTTGATCCCATTTTTTTCATTAGTTACTATTGTTGTTATATACTATTTTTTTTTTATTGAATTCCCCCTTCCTTTCACTCAATATAAACCCCTACTTTTTGTTGTTTTCCGTCCTTGTATTGTACCCCACATTTCTCACCCTTGTGGCTAATGAAGTAAATTGTCATTGGTATTATTATTAATATTATTATCAGTAGTAGTAATAGTAGTAGTAGTAGTAGTTGTTGTTGTTGTTTTTATGAGTGCTTTTTGTCAGGTTTTTTTTCCATTTGTTTTCTGGGGATGGTGCTGGAGGTATTTTGGGGAAATTTTTTTTTTTTTAAGGGGTCCTGACCCTTGAAATCTGAAACTTTTGTGTTTTTTTAAGTAAGCCAAGAAATTGTCAAAACATTTAGTGAAACTTAATACAATGCTGTGCAGCAAGAACAAAAAATATATATATTGAATATATATATTTTTTCCAATTTTTTTTTTCATTATTTTTTTTCTAATTTTTATATCTGTGCTTATTTGTTTGTGTTGTTGTAAACTATTTTTTTACATGCCATCATGGGTGGTGAGATATTAAGGTAGAAGTAATTGTTACTGTTGTTGTTAACATCTATCAGTTTTTTTACAATGTCAGAGAGGGTGGTGAGATATTTAATGGTTGTTGTTTTTGTTGTTTTGTGAGGTATTTTGTGGGTGAGATAGTGGGGGTTACTTTGGACATTTACATTTAATATTTTGGGTGTGTCATTCTTTGTAGTGATGAGATAACCAATAAATCTATTTTGTGTTGTTTTTTCAACATTAACTCTTTCATCAGCAGATTTCCAATAAAAGACACTGCGTATGATTTTCAAATAATTTTTAAAATAATGAAGATTTTGGAAGGATTTAGTAATATAACTAAGTTTCTCGTGATTAAGTTGCTGTTTGGAGCATAATTTTACAAAGGTGTGTGTATATATATATGTGTGTATATTTATATATGTATATCTATATATGTATATATGTATATTTATATATATGAGTGAGACACGGTCAGCCGACCCAACTTGCCTCTACATGGGACAAACCTGTCTAACCCATGCTAGCATGGAAGATAGATGTTAATCGATGATGATGATTATGTGTATGTATATATATATATATATATATATGTATATATATAACAAAGGAAATGTGGTAAGGAACCAGATGGACCATAACGCACCAGAGTACTCAATACTTAAATTACAGGTACAACTCAGTTTTGAGAGCTAAGTGGGCTGGAGTAGCATGAAATAAAGTTGCTTGCTCAAGAACACAACAAACCTGCTGCCTGAAATTGAACTCGTGATGTTAGGATTGTTAGCTGAACAGCTTAACCACTTAGCCATACAACTTCACAGGCAATTCAGTAAAGAAATGAAAAAGAACCCCCTCCAAATAATAATAATAATAATAATAGCAATTAGGAAGAAAATGGCAAATGGAAATTTTAAGGATTGAACTTTATCTGACATGGATCAAACCCTTTTCTCATCAAAAAGATAGCAGAGGTGAGATGAGGTGGCAGGGAAGGAAGCAGTGTGTGGGGGAGAGGCTAGGTAAATGTTTATTTCTAAGAGGAAAGGACAATAACCGGCCATAATTTTCTAAAGGTCTGGAACCGGAAAAGTATTTTAGTTGAAAGACGTTGAGATTTTCTCCTGATGACAAAATCTTCCTCGAACAACACTTTTAAACATAGCCTGCCCCTCCACACGCACTCTTATCTCCTCTTCTTTCCATCAATCTCCTCCTCACCCCACCTCCTCACATACATGTATGGAGAAGCAAACAAATCCTTAGCGAAAATATTTCAACAAACGTTTTAGCAGCTGACAGAATATTGGACCTGATGTAGACACACAGCTTTTAACTGGGCATCATCATCACCATCATCACCATCATCCTTATCATCGTCATTGTCAATATTATCATCATCATCATCATTACCATCATCATCCTCTTCAGCGCCATTATCAGCAACAGCATTGACTGCAACAGTTGTACTTCATCAGTTTAACAACACACACACACACTATATATATATATATATATTTTTTTTTAAAATATGTATGTATGTGTGTGTATAGTGTGTATGTATATATATATATATATATATATATATATATATATATATATAAAAATAAATATATATATACACACTATACACACACATACATACATATTTAAAACAATATATTTCTGCATATGTATGTATGTAATACATCCATATATATATATATATATATACATCCATATATATGATCCGCTGGATGTGTAATAGTAATATACGTGAACGGCAAAGCATAAACGAACTAAGGGAAAAATTAGAAATAAGAGGGATCAGATGTTGTTTACTCGAGAGAAGACTACGTTGGTATGGTCACGTGATGTGCATGAAAGACGACAGCTGTATAAAAAAGTGCAGGGCAATAAAAATAGATGGTAGCCACGGACTAGGCAGACCCAGAAAAACCTGGGACGACTTGATAAATTCCGACCTCACACACTTCCACCTCTCCAAGACAATGTCACTGGACCGAGATCTTTGGCGCTACACAGTAATAGAGAAGACCCGCCTTACCTAAGTACAAAGTGAAACCTACTACAGTCAGTAGGCACCTCTAACAAAATACACCCCCGTCCCACTACCCCCCACCCCATCCACACCACCCCTTTCAATGTAAAGTTATGTTGGTACCACAGCATCCAGCTCGAAACAAATGAGGTTGTGTAGGTGTCACGACAAAAAACACACAGCCCACGCTGTAATGTGGCCGTGTAGGTAACACGCTAAAAACCTCCCAGTTCCACACTGTAAATGTGGTTGGTGTTAGGAAGGGCATCCAGCCGTAGAAAACCCGCCAGACAGTCCTATGCGAGCAAGACAACCACTCTTGCCTCAAGTGGGAAAACTCCCGTCCAAACCCATGCAAGCGTGGAATATGGACGTTAAACGATGATGATGATATATATATATATATATATATACATCCATATATATATATATATATATATATATATACATCCATATATATATATATATATATAGACAGTCCTATACGAGCAAGACAACCAATCTTGCCTCACATGGGACAATTCCCATCTAAACCCATGCTAGCATGGAAGATAGACGTAAAATGATGATGATGATGATATATATACATATATGTATATATATATGTATATATATATGCAAATATACATATATACATATATAAACATATATGTATATATATGAATGTATATATATATATACATATTTATGTATATATATATAAATATATATGTATATATAAACATATATATATATGTATATATATGCATATATATGTATATATATATATGTATATATATGCATATGTAAATATATAAGTATATATATGTATATATATATATATAAATATATATGTATATATATATATGTATATATATATATATAAACATATATATAAATATGTATATATATATATGTATATATAAATATGTATATATATATATATATAAATATATATGTATATATATATATATATATATAATCATACATGTATATATATATATATATGTATATATAAATATATATGTATATATATATATATATATAAATATATATGTATATATATATATATATATAAACATACATGTATATATATATATATATATATATATATATGTATATATATAAATATATATGTATATATATATATATATATATATATGTATATATATAAATATATATGTATATATATAAATATATATGTATATATATAAATATATATATATATATGTATATATATAAATATATATGTATATATATAAATATATATGTATATATATAAATATATATGTATATATATAAATATATATGTATATATATATGTATATATATAAACATATATGTATATATATATATATATAAACATATATGTATATACATATATATGATAACAGAAAAAATGTTTACACATACATAAGTACATATATATTTATATATGTACTTATGTATATATGTGTAAATTTTTTTTCCGTTATCATATATATGTATATATATATATGCATAAAATGTATATATACATACACACTCTACATCCATGTACAGGAGCAGCGGCAGTACCAAAATAATGCAATGCAATTTGGTATTAAGCGATTGATTGTTCTGTGAGGCTGACAAGAAAATGGATGCCATGTATGATGTGTGTTTCTATAAAATACCATTACAGTTCCATTAGAAAGGTCGACATCATGGGATGGAAGTGGAAGGACATTTCGGAGGGGAGGGGGTAATGTGGGAAGGGGTACTGGGTGGATGTTGGGTGACAGTAAAGAAGTGAGGGGGGAACCATTCCCCCGTCCCCTGTCTCCTCTCTTTCTTCTTCCCCGGTGAAGGTATAATAAAAACATCACTGCTGTAAAAACAGGTATGATAACGAAGCAGTATATGTGGTGATAGTGGTGGTGGTGGTATTGGTGGTGGCGGCGGTGGTGGAGGTTGTATAAAAAAAGAGAAAGAGAATGAAAAGAAGGATGAGAGAACAAGTAGAAGAACAAGATTGAGAAGGAAAAGAAAAATGAGGAGACAGACTAGAAGGTGGAGAAGAAGAATGAGAAGAACAACAGCAAGTACTTGAGGGTCAAACAGAGGCAATATGGGATCTAAGAGAGTTCTTCTGTCTGGACGACCACATGATAACCTCTCTAGTGCTAGTGCCATGTTAAAATGCATTTGGTCCACCCTGAAAGGTGGTTGCTGCATCCAGTAGTAGAAACCATACCAAGTATGGAATGTATCAGTAAGACATTGTCACCTGAATGGTTTAGACTCAGACTGTGACAACCCACCCAACCCATGCCAATGTGGAAGCAGACCTGAAAAAAGTTGATAATTATAATAATGATGATGATAATTATTAATAATTGTTTCTAGTTTTGGCACAAGACCAGCAATTATCCCAGTGCATTACTGGTGCTTTATTTTATCGACCCCGTAAGGATGAAAGGCAAAGTTAACCTCGGCGGGATTTGAACTCAGATCATAAAGGGAGGTAACTCTATGCTTCAAAGCATGGCGTCCGACCCTCTACCGATACTGCCAATCCACTAATAATGATATAATAATGATACTTATTGTGTGCATTGCTTGGGTGCACTACAACTCATCAAAGTTGCATGTATAGTACATAGAATAATGTACAAATGTCAGGAAAGTGAACAATGTTTGAGTCATGATATACATAGATACATGCATGCATGTGTATGGAGGGGGAATATTAGGTGTAGTGTTAGTGAATTTCGGGGAAGGATGGAAGTTTTGAAGGATGTAGTATCCCAACAGCTAACAACTATATATATCGCAGTAGAAGGGAGCCAAGAAAGACCTGGTCAGAAATTGTGAAAGCTGATCCCAAATCACTGAATCTCACAGGTGGGTTGACGAAGGGCTGCAATGAGTAGAGCAATGCTGTGCCGAGAAAGACCTGTCTAATCCATGCAGACATATGGACAAACAAACATAAAACAGTGATGATAATGGAGATAATTGTTTCTACTTTTTGGCACAAGGCCAGCAATTACCCAGTACATTACTGGTACTTTATTTTATCGACCTCCGTAAGGATGAAAGGCAAAGTCAGCCTCAGCGGGATTTGTATTCAGATCGTAAAGGGACGTAACTATGCTGAAAAGCATGGCGTCCGACCCTCTACCAATACTGTGGAGATAATGATATACTCTTGGATCCCAAATAATAGGGGGTTGAACTTTTGCTTAAATAAGCAGGTGGTTGGAATAAACTGGAAGTTTGGTTGGCTGGGAAATCGGTAATTGTATAGTAAATATGAGATTTCTTGTAATGTTCTTTTTTTGTCATATATAATGTTTTTTTAATGTAAAATAAAATTATTATTTGACTCCCCAGCTACTCTATCGATATGAATCACTAACAATAACATTTTGCTGGAGATAGATTAGCAAAATTTAATAAGCAGGGTGGGTGGGTGGCAGGGTTGGCAGTATTCAAGACTTGAGAGTACTTACCCAAGCAACAATGTGGCAGCATGATGTAGGATGAGTGTTGGTGGTGTGATGTATGGCGTGGTGGTGTGGTGATGTGTTTGTGTGGTGTTTTATATGGTGTGGTAGTTAAACTAAGTAAAGGTGTATATTGGAACTATAATGTAAAATTCACTGCATTCTACATCATAATCTCTTTGTTTCCATCTCCATCCCCCATCTCCTAATTCCCTACCCTCAAATCTTCTTTAAGGAGAGTTAAGACAATATTAAGGGTTACATAACCTTTTCCTCGGTCTCATCTTCCTCTAATCATGTTTATACAATTGCTGCGTACAAAAACCTAATTTACCATTTGGCACTCAACTACTTAATGACTACTACTACTACTACTACTGTTGCTGCTACTGCTGCTGCTACTACTACTACTGATGCTTCTGCTGCTACTACTACTATTGATGCTGCTACTACCACTACTACTACTGCGGAAGGATAATAACCATGGCAATCACAATAATGAATGGTAAATTCTAAAAAGTGGTGGTGGAGGTTTAGGGTTGTGTTGGTGGTGGTGTTAGTGCTGGTGTCTGTAGTGGTATTGGTGGTGGTGTTTCTGTTGAGTGGTGGTGTTGGTGGTGGTGTTATTGCTGTTGAGTGGTGTTGGTAGTGGTGTTTCTGTTCAGTGGTGGTGTTATTGCTGTTGTTGATGTTGAAGTTCATAGTGTTGATAATTGGTGCAATAGATGTGGTGGAAATGATAAGAGGGGGAGGAAGAAGGTGATTATGATGTTGGTGGCAGTGTTAGTGCATTTGGTTATGTGGTGGTGGTGGCGATTCTCACCTCGATCCACCTCTGCTCCTTTGAAGCATTTGGTCTGGACAGGGTCCAAAAAGTGGTATTCTACATTATCCTTTATATTATGTAGGCAATATTAAACTCCAAACAATCCTCCCTACACACACACACACAACTTCATATTCCCACCACTGCCACCAACACCAGCGCTGCTACTGCCACTGCCGTCATCGTCACTATAGCCATCACTATTGCCACCAGCATGTAAGTTAGTCGAGGATTATTTTTATAGATTTATATAAGTTTGGTAAGTATTGCATTAGTTGAACCCTTTGACATGTTCCACAGCTAAACTTTGTGACTTTCATGGCTTTACTTTTGTTTGTACGACCTGTTGTTCTGGTTTATCGGCTTCGGTTTGTTAAAACAGACATTCACCATTTCTTATGTCTTCTTTGAAACCAACCCACTCTGACATCAGCTAAAAATCAATTGTTTGATATCTCTCATTCACAAAATTGAACATTCTGACAAGCAAATTGATGCCACTTTAGTGTATGGTCTATTTGGCCATTTAAAGTTTAGTGTGTGGTCTATCTGGCCATTTACACTTTAGTTGTGGTCTACCTGGTCATTTACAGTTCAATATGTGGTCTACCTGGTCATTTACAGTTCAATGTGTGGTCTACCTGGTCATTTACAGTTCAATGTGTGGTCTACCTGGTCATTTACAGTTCAATGTGTGGTCTACCTGATCATTTACAGTTCGATGTGTGGTCTACCTGGTCATTCACAGTTCAGTGGGTTGTCTACCTGGTTACTTACAAAAAGCACCCAGCATACACTTGTAAAGTGGTCGTGTAGGAGACACGACAAGAAACACCCAGCACACACTTGTAAAGTAGTCGTGTAGAAGACACGACAAGAAACACCCAGCACACACTTGTAAAGTAGTCGTGTAGGAGACACGACAAGAAACACCCAGCACACACTTGTAAAGTGGTCGTGTTGGAGACAAGACAAGAAACACCCAGCACACACTTGTAAAGTGGTCGTGTAGGAGACACGACAAGAAACACCCAGCACACACTTGTAAAGTGGTCGTGTAGGAGACACGACAAGAAACACCCAGCACACACTTGTAAAGTAGTCGTGTAGGAGACACGACAAGATACACCCAGCACACACTTGTAAAGTGGTCGTGTAGGAGACACGACAAGAAACACCCAGCACACACTTGTAAAGTGGTCGTGTAGGAGACACGACAAGAAACACCCAGCACACACTTGTAAAGTGGTCGTGTAGGAGACACGACAAGAAACACCCAGCACACACTTGTAAAGTGGTCGTGTAGGAGACACGACAAGAAACACCCAGCACACGCTGTAAATGTGGTTGTGTAGGAGACACGACAAGAAACACCCAGCACACACTTGTAAAGTGGTTGTGTAGGAGACACGACAAGAAACACCCAGCACACGCTGTAAATGTGGTTGATGTTAGTAATCTAGCCCAAAACAATTCTATGAGTAAGAAATTGTCACCTGACCCAACTTGCCTCAAATGGGACAACCCATCTAACCCATGCTAGCATGGAAGGTGGACGTTAAACGACGACAATGATGATGATGAAGAAAAAGGAAAGGAACCGATCCTTAGATCTGAGCAAGGAAACAATGCTTCCAGACTCATTGTTGTTATTATTTAGTTTCGTAATTACCAGCTAATCTATCAATTAATTTTCATAAGGATTTTTGTTATATTTGTTGTCTGTTGCCTGTGTCCTGTTCTTCGCTGTCGTTGCTGATCTTTATATTGCTAATACTCTCTACCAAATTCTTGATTATTTTCAAAATTATTAGGAAATCATAAGCAAGCGTCTTTCATTAAAAATACGGTAACAAAAGGGTTAATCAAAAGATGAAAGAAAAATATGTCCCCTTGTAGGATTTGAACACAAAACAAGGATGATATAAAATTAGAAAGTGTAAAGCATTTATTTTAGTGTTCCTACCTCTGTTTTTTTTGTTTATTGTCATCGTCTATACAACATAGGGGTCACATAATTAATTGTCCTTTCACTATATTACACATTGCTTGATGAGACTAATTGTAATTAGCTTGATTAGCAATCTGATGAGTAATCTGCTTAGTAAGCAATTAATTAGTTGCTCATTGATCACCCACCTTTTAATATATCTAACCAGCAGGAATTTAGGTACCACTATTAAAGCCTTGTCATATGTATGTATATATATATATATATAGATATGTGTGTGTGTGTGTTTGTATATATATATATGTGTGTGTGTATATATATTTTATTTTTCCTTCCTCTCCTGTTTTTTTTTTTGTTTTTCTTCCTCTTCTCCTCTCAACCTCACCCCTGTCTTTGTTACCTTAACCCTTTAGCATCTAAACCAGCCATATCCGGCCAGAATTCTTTCACCTCTTTCTGTTTAAACCAGCTGCAACCTGCCACTCATACTTATGTAAAGGTATTTTTCTCAAAATAAATAATATCAAAATCTCATAGATTCGGTATTATGTGAGATAATTATGTATGGTAGGGCATTTAACATAAAAATATAATATTAAATATAGAGTAATCTAAATGCTAAAGGGTTAATATTTACTGCTTTGTAGCAGCTTCCAAAACATATATATATATATATTTATGTATATGTGTATATACTTGCTCTGTCCATCACTTGCTAATAGGGAAAGCAGACATTAAATGCTCATCATGATGTGGATATAATCTTTATGATAGAACAACACATATATGAAGATGTTTAGGTAAACATAAGGTAGCTATAACTATTTTGAATTAGAGATATTTGTTGTGAATAAAATGAGGTGTGAAGTATAAACAATTTCAACTATTGCTCCACACACAATCATATATATATATATATATATATATATATATTCAAATTTTAGGTATCAAAACATATTAAATATGTTTGAATCATGTGCTTCTCTATAAAAAATAGCTCAATGGACTTTGTCTAGAGCTATGTGATCAATGATTGATTACATAGATTGATTTAAAGTTAGGTTTTTACAAGGCATGAAATAGCGCTATAAGGAATTTTATTGTTTCCTTCTAGAGTACATATTTTTCTTTGAAATATGTGCACTGTATATATATTCAGTATATTGTGTATTCTCATCAATATATAGCTCTTTCTATCTCTCTATATCTCTCTATATATACATATACCATTTAATTTGAATTATATATACGCACACACATACATGTATATATATATCTACTATATAAATTGGAAGTGGTCGGACGTTGTATATTTAAGTAAGTAGGTGTAGTCGGATAAGCATTGAAATGGCTTGGCGGAATGCAGCGAAAATTTACACAGTTATGCAGAATGACCCGAAGAGGTGTTGGGTCGACTTTTAGGGTACAAGCTTCCATGGTTACGGAGAAAATCGCTGAAACAGGAATTTCCCATTCAAATTGAACTGAGAGTAATCTGTGAACACAGAAATAAATATTTCGAGAAATTTTCCAGCCGAATGAAAACAGGAAGACAATATTTTGGTTCGTGAAGACGTTCCCTGGCAATGAACGGGGAAAAAAGCGAGGATAATACGTCGTTATGTGGAGCGAGAAGAACAATTTCATGCAAAGACAAGACCAAGTATATGGTATAAATGGAGTCGTTAGACTAATATTCTATTTAAAATAACAGAATGATTTCCAGCCCCGGGGGTGTATTTTGTTAGAGATGCCTACTAGCTGTAGTAGGTTTTACTTAGTATTTAGGTAAGGCGGGTCTTCTCTATTACTGAGTACCGCCAAAGGTCTCGGTCCAATGACATTGTCTTGGAGAGGTGTAAGTGTGTGAGGTCAGAATTTATCAGCTCGTCCCAGGTTTTTCTGGGTCTGCCTATTCCGTGGCTACCGTCTATCTTTATTGCCCTGCACTTTGTTATACAGCTGTCGTCTTTCATGCGCATCACGTGACCGTACCAACGTAGCCTTCTCTCGAGTAAACAACATCTGATCCCTCTTATTTCTAATTTTTTCCTTAGTTCGTTTATGCTTTGCCGTTCACGTATGTTACTATATATATATATTTTCATACAGAGCTATTTATATGCACTCTGATATGCATGTTTATGTACAATATATATGAATATTTTTATACATATATATATATACACACACACGCTAAAGTTCATTACAGTCAATGTCTATGGGCCTTTAACCTCTCTTATGACTTTGGCATTTTAAACTTAGCAGACCCTCATCACATCTCCAGGTCTGAACACAGCTGATTTTTTTCCAGAAAAGGAGAAAGTGTGTGATAGAGAGAAAACTAGAAAATAAGTATGATACAGTATAGTACAATACTACACAATATACAAAATAGTACAGTACAATAAATTCAATGCAACACAGTACAAGTACAGTTGATCAGTGCCAAGTGTTTCTTAAAACAGTAAAAATAAACCAAATCAGAAATGTTAATCCCTTTCTGGCCATCAACTGCCAATCTTTTACTTCCAATCGATAGTAAAAGTTATGTCTAAAACCCAACAACATCCCCAGTGAACTGAGTGACCAGTGTTCGTTTTGTTATTGTCATTATTGTTGTTGTTCTGTTTGGTCAGTTGGAAGTCATATTTAAGAAACATGACATTCAATTATATTATTTCAATGAAATATTTCCCATACCACCACCACCACCACCACTCCCTCATTCCTCCACACTCCCTCATCCCTCCACACTCCCTCACCCCTCCACACTCCCTCATCCCCACTCCCCACACTCCCTCATTCTTCTTTAATCCCTTACCCCTACCACGCACTTGCTTATTTCCCTTTCTCAACTTTTCTCTTTTCAAAATCAGATTTTAAGACTTTCTTTTTCATATCAATCAATATTTTTTCATATATAAACACACACACACACACACACACACACACACACACACACGCGTATATATATTTTTAGTGAAACATTTTTTTTACTTCTTTTTTTTCTTTATTTTTCAATAATTTATTGTGTTTTGAATTTGAAATTATATTTTATTATTTTTAAAAATTTTGTGATTTGCAGGGGAGGGATGGGGTGGAAATAAGTGGTGGAAGGGTTGGGGCAGTTTGTTTATAAAATCTTTAGAGAAGACTGTTATTGATAATGTTGTTTTTATTATTGTTGTTGATAATAAGGTTGTTATTGTTGTCTTGAGTGAGTGAAAATCACCAACATTGGATAAAAATCCAGTAACACGTGTTTGATATTCTCTTCTCACCGATTACTGAGATAGCTGTGACATGATCACAGCTTAAAATATTCATAGCGTTACTCTTGTATGTTTATTATACATAAACATATCATACATGCTTGTATATACACCTTTATTACACACACATGTATATAAAAGCACCTAGTACTCACTGTAAATTAGGTTGGTGTTAGGTAGGGTATCCACCTGTAGAAATCAAGCCAAAATAAGTTCTGTATGAACAAGACATCGTCATCTGACCTAGCATAGCCCACAACAGGACAACTCGTCTAACCCATGCTAGCATGGGAAAATGGATGTAAAACGTTGAGGATGGTGATATATGTATTTATACATATATACTCAAGCGAAGCTACTGACCTCATAGATGGGCAACAGCCCTCATCTCACGTTCCTGTACTCTGCTAGCTGTTTGGGTAGGCCAGGGGCTCCCCATTTTGCTTATAGAGCATGGGAATTTATATAAGCAAGATGGAGGGACCCCAGCCCATCTGAGAGGTCAGTAGCTCTGTTTGTGTACTGACTTGGTCTGTGATAACCGATGCAAGCCTTGCTCGCGACTAGCAAAGAAAACATGTTATATGATGATGATGGTGATACATATACATACATACTTTGTCTTTACTGGACCTTTTTTCTGTTTCTCCATTGTAATCCTGTTTCTATTTGTACTCCTGAAGAAGGGATTAAGCCTGTCACGTCCCTGTCTTTCCTCTTTCCAATGTAAAACATGAAACTAATAAGACTTTTTGTACCTCTCTTTGTGGTCTCCTTGAACCATACATTATATATATATATATATATGTGTGTGTGTATGTATATATATATATGTATATGTGTGTATGTATATATATATGTATGTAACTATGTATGTATATGTGTATATGTATGTATATGTATATATGTGTATATGTATGTATGTATATGTATATATATGTATGTATATATATGTATATCTGTATATATATATATATATATATCTGTATATATATATATATAGGTGAATATAACACCATATGACTGACATAACTACAACATGATAACCTCACCCCACCACCCACCTAACTCACCCCTTCCACTTAATTTAGTGTTTTTCTTAGTGTCACATGACTCTTGTTATTTTTCAATTTTGACAGACAAATAGTGAAACTGTGATAACAAAACAAACAAGCAAAAATAATAAAAATAATAATAATAATGGGAATCAATGCAAAAACTATATTTTTTTCTTTTAGAAATAAATTGTGAAGCCGCATCAATAATATAAAAAATATGTATTTGTAAATGTGTGGATGTGTGTGTGTCTATATGTGAGGGTGTGTTTGTGTGTATGTATGTGTTTGTGTGTACGTCTGTGTGTGGTTGTGTTAGTGTATTTGTGGATGTGTGTTGTTTTTATATTTATGTGTGCGTTTCTGTATGAGCATGTGTGCGTTTGTATGCATGCATGTGTGTGCATTGGTGTATGCATGATTTGATGTGTGTGTGTGTGTGTCTGTATGAGAGTGTGTACATGTATGTGTGTGAGTGTGATCATTATTGAAATCTCTGTCAAGGTTCTTATTCTTTAGAATGTGTATTCTTAGATGGTTATACAAGCTTCTCTTTATGTATTATCTCAGCAATTATTTAACAAAAACTCCCTGTACATGTGTTTAAAATCTAAAAACATGTAAGGGGAAAAACTCTGTAAGATCAGTTGATAAAAATTTTAACACAATAAATATGGACAATACAGATTGGAGAGAATAAGACAATTTGATAGGGAGTAGAAAGTGTGTGTATCTATGTATAAGAAGGTTTGTGTGGGTCTGTGTGTGTATTTATATAGAAGAAAGTTGTGTGTCTGTGTATAAGAAAGTTATTTCTGTGTAAATGTGTATCTATAAGAAAGTTGTATTTCTGTATGTGTGTGTGTATCTATGTATACAAAAGTTTGTGTCTGTGTGTGTGTGTATCTATGTATAAGAAAGTTTGTGTCTGTGTGTCTGTATCTATGTATAAGAAAGTTGTGTGCCTGTGTGTATATCTATGAATAAGAAAGTGTGTGCCTGTGTGTGAGTATCTCTGTATAAGAAAGTTTGTCTGTGTGTGTGTATCTATGTATAAGAAAGTTTGTGTCTGTGTGTCTGTATCTATGTATAAGAAAGTTTGTGTCTGTGTGTCTGTATCTATGTATAAGAAAGTTGTGTATCTATATGTGTATAAGAAAGTTGTGTGTCTGTGTCTATGTATAAGAAAGTTTGTGTCTGTGTGTGCATCAATATACAAGAAGGTTCGTGTCTGTGTGTGTGTGTGTCTATATGAGAGTGTGTCTGTATGTGTCTATATGAGAGTAGGTTTGTGTGTATGTCTGTGTGTGTTTGAGTTGTAGATGCAGGCAACAGTTATATCATCTTAATCTATCAACTTCTCTCATTAATTTATCCATTCCCCTCCTCTCTCTCTCTCTCTCTCTATATATATATATATATATATATATATATATATATATATATATATAAAATCTGTATGCCTGTCTGTCTATCTAACTAAATATTTATCTATTTGTTTTCCTGTTTCTGTATCCTAGTAATGATGACAATTGTGATTCTGATAACGGTGATGATGATGATGATGATGATGATGATGAATGTGATGACAGTGATGATGGTGGTGGTGTTGATGACCACTTTTAGTGCCAACAGGAAATGGATGCATAAAGTAAGGCTGACAGTGACAAACTACTGGTGTATGGGTGGTGTGGTGGTGATGGTGATGGTGTGGTGTGGTGGTGATGGTGATGGTGTGGTGTGGTGGTGATGGTGATGGTGTGGTGTGGTGGTGATGGTGATGGTGTGGTGTGGTGGTGATGGTGATGGTGTGGTGTGGTGGTGATGGTGATGGTACGGTGGTGATGGTACGGTGGTGATGGTGTGGTGGTGATGGTGATGGTATGGTGGTGATGGTGATGGTGTGGTGGTGATAGTGGTGAAAAATATCTAAAATCCTTTCTACATACATGCATATATATATATGTATATGTACGTATGTATGTGTGTGTATATATATATATATACACACAAATACACACATGCATACATATATACATAGATATATATATTTGCACATGCATGGAGAACTACACTGCATACATACACACACCTCCACATGAAGTGAAAGATATATCCATGTGTACATGGATACACCAACACACACATATACATACATGCATGTGAACAGATATATACTTACACACACTCACACATATTTAAATAGGTATATAAATGAAAGAAAAGAGCACTCAATACATTTTGTAGAGCAAATAGAAAAAAAAATGATATTCTCCCTGCTCCCACCCACATCCTGATTCACTTTTCTTGTCCAACCCATGCCAACATAGAAAGCAATGCAAGTCTTACAATATACTACTAGACACAGCTCGCTCTCTTCATGGTCCTCCCCTCTCCCCATAACCTGATGTTTCATCTTCCATTGTGATATGATCCGCACCCCTCCACACTCCCCCCCCCCCCAATGTTGGTGCCATGATCAAAATGCACCTAGTCCACTCTGTAAAGTGGTAGTGCCGGTGCTACAATAAAAAAGCACCCAGTCCACACTGTAAGGTGTTAGTACAAGTGCCATAAAAAAATAGCATCCAGTTAACTCTGTAAGGTGGTAATGGTGGAGTCATGATAAAATGCACCCAGCGCATGCTGTAAAGTGGTAGTGCTGGTGCTACAGACAAAACACAGTCTACCCTGTAAGGTGGTAGTGATAGAGCCATGATAAAAAAAAATACCCAGTGCCCACTCTAAAGTTGTAGTGCTAGTGCTACAATGTAAAGCCCTGACTATACTCTGTAAAGTGGTTGTGTTGGTCTAAAGTCTGTCTTAAGCCAGAAGGCTCGTTAGGCCAGTGCTTATCCTGGTTTCATGGCGTGAAGTGACTGAGAGTACAAGACTTCCCCTTGGACAGGACACCAGTCCATCGCAGGATTAAACCCGTAGATATTGGTGGTACTCATTTTCAGCTGAGTATACTGGAGCAACATTAAATGAAGTGTTTTGCTCAAGAATAGTGAGGGAGTTGGACTTACGATCATAATGTGATGGGTTTGATTCCTTGGCTGGTTTGTGTTGGTACCATGACAAAAAACATCCAGTCAACCCTGTAAGAGCCATGATAAAAAGACACCCAGTACCGACCATAAAGTTGTAGTGTTAGTGCCACAAGGAAATGCTCCTACTATACTCTGTAAAGTGGTTGTGTTGGTGCCGTGACAAAAAGCACCCCGTCTACCCTATAAGGTGGTAGTGGTAGAGACAGGATAAAATGCTTCCAGTACATGTTCCACAGTGGTTGGGATTAGAAAGACACATCTGATTAATCAGATGCTTGATGAAATTGAGGAGATGGAAACTGCTTTGGGCTGCACCTGTAATTCAAAGGGCCAGCCAGCCTTGTCACACACTGTGCTGCACTGAATCTCCCTGAGAATTATGTCATGGGTGTATGTGGAGTGTTTAGCCTCTTAGATGTTAATTTCATGAGCTGGCTGTTTCGTTGATGTTGATCGTTGATTGAACAACTGGAACATTCATTGTCAAAACAGATTGGTGTATAGATATGTGAGTGGTGATGATGGGGATGGTGGCAGTGGTGGGGATGATTGATATGATGGTGCGTATGAGGAAGAGGAGTGGAAAGAGGAGCAGCATAGAAGAGTGAGAGAGGAGTGTGTGAGAGAGGGAGAGAGAAAGAGAGAGTAATGGTAAGGGATAGAATGAATGAGAGTGATAGTGAGAGAGAAGGAAACTGGCTGTGTGGAATTATTCCTGTTTTGTCTGCCCCCAACCCCACCACCACCACCACTAATATTATCACCACCAGCACCCCAATCATTTCCACTACCACCACCAGCACCCCAGCCATTTCCACTACCACCACCACCACCCCAACCATTTCCACTACCACCACCACCACCCGAACCACCACCACCACCACCACCACCATTAACACTACTTCCACCATCTCCACCTCTACTACTATTAACGCCACCACCACTAACACTATTACCATCCCAACCACTATTACCACCACTACCACTACTACTATCACCACCACCACCTCCACTACCACCGCCACCACCACCTCCACCACCACCTCCACTACTACTACTACTACCTCCTCCACCTTCACTACTGTTAATACCACCACCACTACCACTACTACTATAACCACCACCACCTCCACCACCACCACTACCACCGCCACCACCGCCACCACCACCTCCACCACCACCTCCACTACTACTACTACTACCTCCTCCACCTTCACTACTGTTAATACCACCACCACTACCACTACTACTATCACCACCACCACCTCCACTACCACCGCCACCACCACTACCACCGCCACCACCACTTCTACCACCACCTCCACTACTACTACTACCTCCTCCACTTTCACTACTGTTACTACCACCACCACCACCCTACTCCCCACCCGATCCTACCCATTCCTCCAAGATTCCATCCAACATAAGTTTGACAGCTAAATGGGATGAAAATGTGCTCTTGATCTATGATTGGTGTGTGTTGGCTGTTACAGTTTGTCACTCCCTCCCACTCAGATTATCACTATCTCCTCACCCCCACATACCTGGCTGTTCCCCCTCCTTGATCCCCCCCACCTGGCTGCCTCCCCCACTTGGGTGCCCCCCCCCCTCTTTTATTTTTCTTACCCTAGTGCCCTCTCCTCATTTTAACCCAGCTGCCACCAGTACCCCACCTCACACTGACTGCACAGCTTACCCCTACCCTGCCTTGCTAACCAATACTGACAATGGCGATGGTGACCACCACTACTGACTACTGGTGGCACCAATATGACCACCACCACCATCATCATCAGTAACACCAGTATTATATATCGATAGAGGGTCGGACGTCATGTTTTCAAGCATAAAGTTACGTCCCTTTACAGTCTGAGCTCAAATCCTGCTGAGGTTAACTTTGCTTTTCATCCCCAAGGGGTCGATAAAATAAAGTACCAGTAATGCACTGGGATAATTGTTGGCCTTGTGCCGAGAGTAGAAACAATTATATATATATTATATATAACCCTTATTGAGCCCTCTTCAGATGTTTTCTTCATAATTATTATTACTATATAAAGGGTAAAGACCTCCTTTGGTCATGTGATTTGCACCTAAAAGTTTCCCTCCGAGGCACAAGTCCGGGCAAGGTTGTTTGTAGAAGACCAGCAGTTGCCCATGCATACCAGCCTCCCCTCTCCACGCCACCGATGATGTCCAAGGAAAGGTAATGGCCAATACAGCTTGGCACCAGTGAAGTCGCAACTCATTTCTATAGCTGAGTAAACTGGAGCAACATGAAATAAAGGGTCTTGCTCAAGGACACAACGCATCACCTAGTTTGAGAATCGAACTCACAACCTTCCAATTGCAAGCTCAATACTCTAACCATGCACCTCCTTACTATATACACACACACACACACATATAATATACACGTTTATCCCGGATTCAATCAGGGGTAACCACAGTAAGGAAGGTACTCAATACATAGCAGAGTATAAATATTTAATATAGAAATGGCGTCTACAGGACTAGAACTGTTTCATTCGGGAGAAATCATCATCAGGTGCTCTCCTGATGATTTCTCCCAAATGAAACAGTTCTAGTCCTGTAGAAGCCATTCTCTCTCTCTCACTCTCTCTATATATATAATTATTATTCAAAATATTAACAAATGAAGATATTCACATAATCAAAACATATGCTTTATTATATATATTTCGAAGGTACTGTGTTTTTTTTTTCCAGTACGTCCTCATCAGATAAAATATATGATTTGATATATGACATACCTCTACGGTCTTGATGTTTCAATTCCATTATTGGCAGTCAATATTGGCTGCCAATACTGGAATTGAAATATCAAGACCATAGAGGTATGTCATATATCTGATGAGGACGTACTGGGGAAAAAAAACACAGTACCTTCGAAATATATATAATAAAGCATATATTTTGATTATGTGAATATCTTCATTTGTTAATATTTTGAATAATATTAAAACTCCAGGAATATTTTGCTGTTGAGTGCTTTTAATCTATTGTAAAACTGTATTCATTGAGTAATCAATGAACCATATTAATCTTTGGTTATATATATATATTTATATATATATATATACATATATATATATGTATATATATAGTAAGAAGGTGCATGGCTTATATAAATAAATAAATATATATATATATATAATGTGTGTGTATACATATAACATATACATATGTATATATGTATGTGTACTTTGAACATTACGTAACATATATGGAACCATGAAATCAAATCAAACTAAACATAAATAACAAGAACTCTGCAACAAACACTATATAAAATAGAGTGACAAATTAAATTTAAATCATAACTGAAATAAATTTGGTGGGGTGGGGGTATGTGTAAAGGGGGAGATGTTAATGATGGCAGTGATTGTGATAGGGGTGATTGTGGGGATTTTGATGGTAATAATGGTGGTAGAGGATGTAGGGGGAATTTAATGCCTCATATTTTTTTTTGTATTATTTAATTACATTTTAATGTTTTTTTTTCGTTTTAATTTGTGTTTGATTGTTGTTTATTATCTCCAAGAATGTTTAAATATAAGCACACACACACACACACACATACATATATATATGTGTATATATGCATATATGTGTATATATGCATATAGCATCCATGCATGTATTCATCTATACATACATGCAAAGAAACACGAAACAAATAGATAAATAAGGGTTTCTACTGTAGGGACAAGGCCAGCAATTTGTAGTGGAGGAGGAAAGTCAATTAAATCGACACCAGTGCGTTACTGATACTTTATTTTATTGACCATGTAAGGATGAAAGGCAAAGCTAACCTCGGCGGGATTTGAACTCAAATCATAAAAGGTTGTAGCTCTATGCTGCAAAACATGTTGTTCGACGCTCTACCAAATCTGTCAACCCGCCACCCTAATAATAATAATAATAATAATAAATATAATAATAATTACTAGGGCAGTATATTGGCAGTATTAGTAGGGTTCCAGACACCATGCTTTGCAGCATAGTTATGGCTCTTTACATTCTGAGTTCAAATCGCGCCGAGGTTAACTTTGCCTTTCATCCTTACAGGGTTGATAAAATAAAGTACCAGTAATGTACTGGGTAATTGCTGGCCTTGTGCCAAAAGTAGAAACAATTATTATTATTTATGTCCTTGTACCTATGTTAGAATCCATTATTATTAACATTCAATATTAACTGAAATTATGCATCATGCTTTTTTTATTATTTTTCTTATTCAATTCAATTCAAGCATTTACTAAAATATTATTATTTTTATTATTAGTAGTAATAATAGTAGTAGTAGTAGTAGTAGTAGTAGTAGTAGTAGTAGTAGTAGCAGCAGCAGTTTTGTCATTTCTACACTCAATGTTAAACATTGAAAATTAACATTAACAGTTTGCCATCATGTCAAACATCACAGAACAACAAACAATAAACATTTGAAACAAGACCCCCACCACCACTACCATCACCCCCTCCTTCTCAATCACCACCACCCACACCAATACTTCCACCACCACTACACGTTCCGCCAAATCCACCACCACCATCTCCTACTCCGTCACCACTACTACCACAATCACTTCCAACACTATTACCACCACCACCACTGCTGCTGCTGCACAGCATGTTTGTTTATCCCTGTTATTTTGTATTTTGTATGTGTGTTTGGTGTGTATTCCTTGTTGTTGTTTGTGTTTTATAAACTTATTAACAATTCTCCTAAATAAATATTAAATAATTTTTCTTTCCATAAGTAAATTTAAAATTATATAACTTTGTTTTTTTTTTTCATCTTATTTCATTCGTTTATATATATATATACACACACACATACATGTATATATATATATATATATATATATATATATATATATATATATATATATATATTTAAAATATTAAACAAATAATGAACAAACAATTCCTTATATTAAACAAAAAAAGTTCACTATTTAACGATCGTTTCTAGGGCATATATGTGCTATAATTGGTATGCATATTTAACAGATCTATGTACAAAATTATACAAAATTATACAAATTATCAAGATTAAATATACATACCTAACACATATATACGCCGTCTTCAGAAATAATGAAGTATATTTATTGATAATAACAACAATTCAAAATATCAGTTCAAAATTGACCAATGAAAACACAAAGGGTTAAAAAGCAGTTTGGTGTGTGTATATACATGTAAAACCCTACACACATTTTACAATAATGTGTGTATAATATGTATGTGCATACTAAAAAGATGGATGCAAATAAAAAATTTCAAGGTTAATATCTCTGTAAGCTTAATGCGCTGATAAGAAACGCAATGATACTTATGTAGTCAAGCATATAAATATATTTTTTTCATACTCACACATATCAGTATAATCACACATACATGTGCGTATATATATAAATATACACATAACCACGAACACACAAACACACACACACCCCCCACTCACATTTATATATGTGGATATAAAATCATAAGCAAATAGAAATTAAGTCACTCACATAAACACACTGGTACACACATTTCAAGATCAAGATACAGAAATTAGGTGGGAGGGGGGGGGGAGGGGTCAGTATTAGGTTGTCAGACAGACAGCCTAATATAAATGTATCTATAAATTATGAAAAATAAAAAAATAAAAACAATAAAATATATTACATATAATATAATGTACATACGCATACAGATATACATACACATACGTACATGTACGCGCACATAGAGATATCTACACATACATACATACACACATACCTATACTGTCATACACACACATACATTTACACGAACATACACATACACATATAAAAAGATAAAAATACGGACACACACACGCGCAACACATACACACATACACATATATATATATATATATATATATATATATATATATACATATATATACACACACACACATAGACTCATATATATATACATACACATACATATACTTATACATAAACATATATATCCCACACTCATACCACCATGAAAACACATACAAACATCCAGATGTATATATATATATATATATATATATATACATATATATATATATAAACATACACACACGTACACATATATGCATATATACATACACACATACACACATACACATATATATATATATACACACACACATAAAATACAGACATGCACATATATATATATATATATATATATATACATTTCATTACCCTTATATATACACATAGTATATATACATACACAACCTCACTTATACACATATACACATAAGTTATATTACAATAATAATAAAGAATAATATATATATATATATATATATACATATATATACACACATATACACATATACATACATACACATACATATACATACATACATACACATACATACATACACCTAAATATAAACATATATAAATACACACATACGAATAAAGACATATATTCACACATAGACACCTATATACACATATATATATATATATATATATATATATATATATATATCTATATACACACACATACACATACATACACATATATATATATATATATACACATATATACACACGCACACACATACAGACACACATACACACTCACATATATATATATATATATATATATATATATGTATGTGAGTGTGCGCAAATACATACATATATATACACACACACATACAAACACACACAAACACATACATATGCATACATGCACACACACACACATATATCACATAGATACGAAGATAAACATATAAATAGAGAGACATACAAATATATACAGAACCCATATACACATACATGCAAACACGCATATACATATATACATATATACACACATATATATTCCTATATACAAGCATACACATACGCACACATATATACATATACCTACACATATATATACCACACATTCACATACACGTACATATATAATACATATATATACATACATATACATACATATGTATGTACAATCATATATACACACTCAATCTTACATTCATATTTACATGCTCATATATGTATTTTTATATCTAGAAATAAATACCAAAAAAACTATATAGACACCCATCTACCCAAATTCATACATATACACTTACAAAAACAGATGATAATAGTATGGGGGAAAGGGGGGGGTTTGGAGAAGGGGATCAAAGTAAATATATGTTTCAAGAAACCTATAATATTTTCCATATCTTAATTCAATGTATGTTCTTACATATTTTCAATGCTAGGAAATACGAAATCTATGCATCACAAAATAAAAAAGTATACCATTAATCATATGTCAACTAAACCAAAGATAGTCAACATATTGATTTCCAAGGTGTAAATTAGTTAGGTTTATAATATCTGAAGCAGAATTATGAAGTCAAACAGTAGTAGATTATTAATTACATTATAACTAAATTAAAGTTAATAATAGGGAAAAGAAACCCAAATAAAAATAAAATAAAGTATTACATCGGTAGTAGCATATAAATTATATGTTAACTAAGTTAAAAATTATATATTTATTTCAATAGTATATGTTAATTAGTATATGTTAATTAGGTATACAATACATAAAGCAGATATTGTATTTCATCAATAGCATAATATAATTATATGCAAATAAAAATCAAAATTAATACGCATACACATACATATACATACACATACACATACATATACATATACATACACATATATATATATATATATACATATATATACACACATACATACATATATAGTCACATAAATATACATACAGATACACATACAATACACACATATACATATACATATAGATATACATATCTTTTTCAAAAAATTTGCACAGAATATATTAACTAGGTATATATCCAAAAACACCTCCCATTCTATGATTACATGAAATTCTGCAATTCGTCTGTACAAGGATACTAATTTTAAGCAAATTAAAATTAAAATTAAAGTTTTAGGTTGATTAAAGCTAAAACCAAATAATAAATATATTTCCAAAATGTATATTAATTAGGTCAATAATACTAAAAATTCTTTCTCCGTCATAGGATACATGATATTATTTTGTTATATTTTATCTGTAAAAGAATTATAATAAAAAAAATTTTATAATAAAAGGTTAAACTAAATTAAAAAATTATAATAAAAGGTTAAAATAAGTTAAAATTAATCTATAAATTAAATTACTGAATATATATTAGTAATATTTAAAGGTTTTTCAAAATTAATGATTACATAATATTTTCTCATCTGTAATAAAATATTAATTAAATTAAATTTATAGGTTAACTAACATTTAAATTAAATTAAATTCTAGAATAATGTTATTAATTAGGTTTATAATATTTAAATGTTTTTTTTAGTTTATGATTACACGATATAATTAATTCCTGTCTTTTATTTAATAAGATATCCCTAGACTTCATTATTTCAAATAGTTCTTGGGAACATAATCTACATTCCTTTCTATTATTTTGATAAGGGGTGGCTCTTTTGAGCACACTCCAGGTCAAATCATATTTTATATTTTTATTTTTATAACTATTGATTTTTTCTGCTAGAGAT
>OZ024757.1:28717807-28740307 GCA_964016885.1 Eledone cirrhosa | reverse complement strand
CCTAAAAACCATCTATTGTAATAACAAACAATGTTATGTTCTAAATGCTAGATTAATAACGAGACAGTTATATTTCTAAATTCCTCCAAATAATTGATCAAATAATTTATCTTTTAAAATGTTCATATTAGACCCTTTTGTTACCAAGGCATATAACCTAGTGGTTAGGGCTTTGAATTTGGGATCATAGGGTCATAGGATTGATTCCTGGATCAAACAGCACCTTCTGTTGCTCCTTCTGTCAGGAGTTGTGACCAACAAAATGCAACAACAAATATTTTAACCCTTTAGCATTTACATTACTCTATGTGTACTATTGTATTTTCATGGTAAAGGCTTTACCACACATTATATCGAATCTATGAGATTTTGATGTTATTTATTTTGAGAACAGTACCTTAAGATCGGTATGAGTGGCAGGTTACGAGAAAGAGGTGAGAGAATTCTGGCTGGATGTGGCCGGTTTAAATGCAAAAGAGTTAAGGCTGTTTTCCTAGCTACAGCAGGGGTTAGCCTTGCAAGCTCTTGTGATAAGCCTCATGTACATCATGGGGTCTTTTTTGTGACAATATATTACAGATGCTTGCTCTTCATACATCTACCCTTTTAGTTGGCAATTTCAATACACAAAGATATGGTATACTAGATACACACAGTATTCAGTGTACAGTCTAATAGTTGTATACAGTGTATAATAGTTTACAGCTTAACCCATTAACATTTCCATTACTCTCTATTTTTACTATTATATTTTCACAGTTAAAGCTTTACCTCACATAATATTGAATCAATGAGATTTTGATATTATTTATTTTTAGAACAATACTTTGACATCAGTATGAGCAGCTGGTTACAGCCAGTTTGAACAGAAAGAGGTTAGAGGATTCTGGATGGGTATGGTTGGTTTAAATGCTAAAGGGTTAAATTATTGTACAATATAACAACAGTGTATATTGTATAGAATACTATTTACAGTTGTTATTATACAGCTTATGGTACATACACAATATACAGCTGATTCCTTGAACAAGGCAATTTTTTTTATGTTGCCCCAGTCCCCTCAGTTAGCAAAAGATGAGTTGTACTGTACCTGTAATTCAATGGGCCTTGTCACATACTCTGTCACACTGAATCTCCTCGAGAACTATGTCTAGGATACATGTGTCTGTGGAATACTCAGCCACTTGCGTGTTAATTTCTCAAATAGTCTGTTCCATTGTTGAAATACCTGAAACAATCATTGTAAGAACCAATGAAGGTCCAACAACAACAACAACAACAGCTTTCTACAATGTAGATACTGTGTGTTCAGTATACAACTTGATAGTTTGCAGTTTCCACCAACTTTTTACAACAACAATATCCACTGTCAGATAGTTTCCATGCAATTTCTTCTTACAGGAAATCCTAATTGTAAGGTTTCATCCCTTCACTGACAGCTCTATTTAAAGGGTTAATTTGCTGCTATCTATAATACTACCTCTCAGATAAATGCAGCCATCTCTTAAAATTCCCTTCAAAATGCCTTTTTTTTTTCTTTTCATTTAGATTTTTTTTTTTTTATTTATTTATTTATTTTTTTTTTTTTTTACATTTTGACAGATTTAATGTTGTTGTTATTATTATTATTAGAGTGGTGAATTGGCAATATTGGTAGAGAGTCGGATGCCATGCTTTGCAGCAGAGAATTACGGTCCGTTATGGTCTGAGTTCAAATCGCTCCAAAGTTAACTTTGCCTTTCGTACTTACTGGGTTGAT
This sequence comes from Eledone cirrhosa, assembly GCA_964016885.1. NCBI lineage: Eukaryota > Metazoa > Mollusca > Cephalopoda > Octopoda > Eledonidae > Eledone > Eledone cirrhosa. The sequence continues at coordinate 28,738,548 of OZ024757.1, read as the reverse complement.
AAAATAAAGCACCAGTAACGTTTCTGGGGTCGATTTAATCGACTTTCTCCTCCCTCCAAATTACTGGCCTTGTGCCTATAGTAGAAATCATTATTATTATTAGAGTGGTGGATTGGTAGAATTGTTAGTGTGTTAGGAAAATTCTCTTAATGTATTTATTTTGACTGATTATATTGTGTGTTCAAATCCCACTGAGGTCACCTTTGTCTTTCATCCTCCCAGAGTCAATAAAATGAAGTACAAGTCAAATACTCAGGTATTTGTTTCATCTCTTTACATTCTGTGTTCAAATCCTTCCGTCGATAGAATAAAATACGACTCCATTTAATTGACTTATTCTTTCTTAAAATTGCTGGACTTATGCCTAAATTAGAAATCATTATTATTATTAACTAGGGCGGTGGATTGGCAGTATCAGTAGAGAGTCAGACGGCATGCTTTCCAACATAGTTACGTCCCTTTACGGTCTGAGTTCAAATCCTGCCGACGTTTACTTTGCTTTTCATCCTTACGGGGTCGATAAAATAAAGTACCAGTAATGCACTGGGTAATTGCTGGCCTTGTGCCTAAAGTAGAAACAATTATTATTATTAACTAGCAGAAAAACCACCCTTCGGGTGGTTTTCTGCTAGCATGTGCAGTGTGCATATTGATATTATGCGCAAGTATATATGCATGTAGATATGATACATCAAAGAAAATCGTAATTGACAATATAAACAGAAATTGAACGAAGACTGCGTTACACTGCCTTATGTAATCAATAACATAATCCATGATACATTAAAAAAAGACGATATTATATATAAACTGCATTAGGAGAAAATTGGTGACAGAAATATATGAATATTTATTTAAACGATCACTAACCGGAAGTGTTGACATTTGAAGATTTTAAAGAAGTGAATCTTTAAATAAGTAATAACATATATGTAATGAACAGCCACAAAATTTAGTGAATAAATTATGCTCCAAAAAGTAACTTAAAAATGAAAAAAAGTTAGTTAACCCTTTACCATTTACACTACTCTATATATACTGTTGTATTTTCACGGTAAAGGCTTTATCTAACATAATATCGAATCTATGAGATTTTGATATTATTTAGTTTTAGAACAAGTCAGTATGAGGGGCCAATTGCAGCCGGTTTGAACAGAAAGATATTAGAGAATTCTAGCTGGATATGGCTAGTTTAACTCTTTAGCATTTACATTACTCTATATATACTATTGCATTTTCGCAGTGTGAGCAGCCAGTTATAACGAGTTTGAGAAAATTTGAGTTGGATATGGCTGGTTTAAATGCTAAAGGGTTAAGCTATGCTTCAGGGTTATATGACTAAATCCCTCCAAATTCTTAAATATTTTTGAAACTATCTGAGTATTGTGGGTAGTGTTTTTCACTAGAAATATGATAACAAGGCAGTGTTTGATTTGACATAGCTACTTTGGAACTGGCATGGCAAAAGTTTGTGTATCTTCCCTCGCTTCTGGCTCATTCTTCACTTTTGGAATCAAGACTGATATGAAGAGTGAATAGAAAAGAAAAAAACTTAAACAAGAAGACAAAGAAATTTATCAGGATTTCATTGTTATATCTTGTCAAAACAATTCACTTAATTTCTCATGTCAAATTTCTTGAAATTCCATGGTAACTAAAGAAAAAAAAAAAAAAAAAAAAAAAGGAAACTCTTCAATGTGCTAAAAAATTAAAAAAGGAAAGTTACAGGAACAATTTTTTTTTTTAAATAAAAAAAATACAAATAAGATTGGAAATTTAATTTTAAAAAAATAAAAGCAGAAGGGAAATATGAAACAAGAAAAAAGTCTTTTCGATTTGTGACATAATAACAACAACAACCACAATAATAATAATAATGGTAATAAAATAATATAAAAGTCTGATATAATATAGAGTATGCTGTAATACACAAACAATACACGCAGGACTGTTTCACATGATATGATAAATATAATCAATATGATAGCAGGGAAAATGGACGTTAAATGATGATGATGGATATATAAAAAATATTATTTCAGAAAAAATACAACAAATTATTAAAGTTAAAGCAAAATAAAAATTTGAAATGTAAAACAAAAAAAAATGTATAGGACACACAACAAAAACATAAAATGGAACACTATAATATATAAAATAGAATATAGTACAACATAAAACAGGATATAATATAATATAATAAAGTATATTTAAACATACACGCAGGTTTTTTTTTGTTGTCATGTTGAAAAAAAAAATGGTTGAGTATGAAGAAGAATTTTTTAACTAAGTTAAGTGCAGTAAAAGAAAAATTGGAAATAAAATAATAAAAAAACTGAGACAGGAAATATAAATATAATAATAAAAATATATATATTATTATACAATAGTTTGAATAAAAAAGCATATATAATAGTCTTTTAAAAAAGTGTGTATGATATTATACTCAGTGTGTACAATATAATGCATACAGTGTCATCATCATCATCATTTTTATGTCTGGTTTCCATGCTTGCATGGGTTGGATGAGTCTTTTCAACATGGCTTCCACCGACATGTCACACTTCTTTGTCATCTCTCTATGGTTCAGAGGAGACAAAGTGACAGAGTTGTTAGAACATTGGATGGAATGCTTTGCGGTATACATTCCACCTTTCTCTGCTCAAATCCTGCCGAGGTCAACTTTGCCTTCAATCCTTTCATGGACAGGAAAAATCTACCTGTACAGTACTGGGATCATTTCTTCCTCTGTATTTTTTTTCTCATTTCCTCTCATGATCTCTCCTTCTCTGGAAGAAATTGGCTGTGTCAGACCTGGGAGGGATTGATTCCACCAGGTTTAACCCTTTAGCATTTAAACCGGTCATATCCGGCCAGAATTCTCTCACCTCTTTCTGTTCAAACCAGCTGTAACTTGCTACCCATACTGATGTTAAGGTATTGTTTTCAAAATAAACAACATTAACATCTCATAGTTTCGATATTATGTGGGATAATTATGTGAGATAAAGCCTTTACCACAAAAATACAATAGTATATATATAATGTAAATGATAAAAAGTTAACCCTTTAGCATTTAAACTAGTCATATCTGGCCAGAATTCTCTCACCTCTTTCTGTTCAAACCAGCTGTAACTTGCTGCTCATACTGATATTAAAATATTGTTCTCAAAATAAATATCAAAATCTCACAGATTCAATATTATGTGAGATAAATCCTTTACCATGAAAATATAGAGTATTTATAGAGTAATGTAAATACTAAAGGGTTAACATGCCCAAGATACACCATATGTCATGACAGTGTCCTTAAGACTCCATCAAAAGTTTAGGTCTCTTACTTACTAAACCGAGGGTGGTAGATTGGCAAAATCATTAAACCATAAGGCAAAACATCAGACTCCATCAGGAATTATTTGATCCGTACATATTATGAGGTTCAGAGTCCCGCGATCAACTCTCACTATTTCTGATTTCTGTCAATCCCAGATGTATAATATATATATATACTAGGTCATACTTGGTTTTCATCTTATGCCGCTTCCTTCCACCACAATCAACACCACCACCACCACCAACAACACCACCACTACAAATACCACTACCACCAACAACACTCCAGAAATTTCAACACCATCATCACCAACATAACCACCACCATCACCATCATCACAAGCACTACCATAAACACCACCACCCCACCACCAGTCCTACAACCATTATTACCACTACCACTATCACTATCTACCCTATTACCACCACAACCACTACCATAAACACCACCACTATCACTATCTACCCTATTACCACCACCATCAGTCCTACAACCACCAAAAACAATACCACCAACAACACCACCACCAATACCACCACCATTACCAATACCATCACTACCACCATTACCACCACCAATTCCCCCACCACCACTACCAATTCCCCCACCACCACTACCATCACCATTACCACCACCATTACCACCACCATTACCAATACCATCACTACCACCACCACCACCATTACCACCACCACTACCACTACCACCACTATCAATTCCCCCACGACCATTACCAATACCATCACTACCACCACCACTACCAATTCCCCCACCACCACCACCACTACCAATTCCACCACCACCACTACCAATTCCCCCACCACCAATACCACCACCATTACCAATACCATCACTACCACCACCACTACCAATTCCCCCACCACCACCACCACTACCAATTCCACCACCACCACTACCAATTCCCCCACCACCAATACCACCACCATTACCAATACCATCACTACCACCACCACCAATACCATCACTACTACCACCACCACCAATACCATCACTACCACCACCACCACCATTACCACCACCACCACCACTACCACTACTACCCCCACTACCACCACCATTACCAATACCATCACTACCACCACCACCACCACCATTACCACCACTACTACATTATTACACACTGTTCACATTAGTTACCTCACAGTTCAGTGTCTGAGGTCACATTCAATGGACACTAATTAGTGAGAGTCGGGTGGAGGAGATAGGTGAGGTGTTGGCATATAACTGTAGTAGTAGTGGTGGTGGTGGTGGTGGTGGTGGGGTTGGGATTATTGTTCGCAATGGTGGTGGTGGTAGTGGTGGGGTTGGGGTTATTGTTGGCAATGGTGGTGGTTGTGGTGGTGGTTGTGGTGGGGTTGGGGTTATTGTTGGCAATGGTGGTGGTTGTGGTGGTGGTAGTGGTGGGGTTGGGGTTATTGTTGGCAATGGAGGTGGTGGTGGGAGTGATATTGATAGTGATGTTGGTGGTGGTGGTGGTGATGTTGATAGTGGTGGTAGTGTTGATGTTGATGGTGGTGGTGGTGATGAAGTCGATAGTGGTAGTCATGGGGGTGATTCAGGAGATAATGGTGGTGGTGGTGGTGGTGTTATTGTTGTTAAACTTTATACCTACTGCTATCACTTCTCTTTCATTCTCCCTGTAACAATCTATTTAATTAATTATGTATGTATATCTATCTATCTGTCTGTGTGTCTGCCTGTCTATTTGCTCTCTCTCTCCCTCTCTCCCTCTCTCTCTCTCTCTCTCTCTCTGCATGTCATTCTGTCTCTTTGTCAACCAGTCTATCCAGCTGTCTGTCTATGTTTATGTGTGTGTATATATATATATATATATATATATATATATATATATGTATGTATCATCATCATCATCATCATTTAGCGTCCATTTTCCACACTAGCATGGGAAGGACAGGCAGTCCCTGTGTGAGAAATCAGGTCAGACGACCTTCATTCACATACACAGAACTGATCTTGGCTAGTTTTCTACAGCTGGATGCCTTTCCTAATGCCAAACCAGGGTGTGCTGGCTGCTTTTTGTTGTGACACCTGCACAACCATTTTACAGTGTGGGCTAGGTGCTTTTCGTTGTGACACCTGCACAACCATTTTACAGTGTGGGCTAGGTGCTTTTTGTTGTGACACCTACATGACCACCTTACAGTGTGGGCTAGGTGCTAAGTGTTGTGACACCTATATGACCACCTTAAAGTGTGGGCTAGGTGCTTTTTATTGTGACACTTACATGACCACCTGACAGTGTGGTCTGGGTGCTTTTTGTCATGTCACCTAAATGACCACTTCATAGAGTAGTGTGGATTGCATGTCTCTATCTATCCATCCACCCACCCACCCATCCATTCATCGATGTGGGTGCCAGTATAACTAATATAATTAAGAAGATTGGATGGTTTGTAACTGTAATACAGCTTTATCACATTATGTAATGCATCAAACTGATTTTACTTCAGAATTACGTTAAGGGTATCTATGTTGGTGGAAGACACTGCCACATACATGTTAATTCCTGGGTCAAAAACATACAAGTTACAGTAAAAATAAACCAACAACATTCCACATCCTGAGGATGAGTCTGTGAAAATCTAGAAACATTGATTTAATTATGGATTTAGGACTTTAGTTGTGCTAAACGAACTGCAAAGGACTCAAGAAATTATGAGCTAGATCTGAAGAAAATGTTAAAACTCAAACATAGTCATTTCTTTCCTAACACACACACTCATGTGTTTATAGATATATATATACACACACAGAGATATGCACACATATATATATATATATATATATATGCATATCTGTGTGTGTGTGTATATATATATATAGATAGCTATTTACACACACAGCTATGCATATATATATATATATATGCATATATATATATATATATACCCCTATATATATATATATATATATATATATATGCATATGCATATATATAACAACACATCCATACAAACATACTCTCTCACACACACGCATACATACATACATGTATTCATGCAGACATATGCATATACACAAAGGTATGCGTTGGAAGTTTCTAGAATTGGGAAATGTCAGAGCTATAATACAGCCTTTGATGTTGTATCTTTAACCTTCATGAGATTCTGTTAGAAAGGACTTGCAATGAAAATAATTCCAGTCTCTTGGACAAGTGACAAGAGCAAGGCAGCAAAAAAGAAAAAAATGGTGTTGTGATTCACCTCTTTGTCGAATAGTCTGTTAAATATTCTGCTGTTATATATATATCCATATATATATATATATATATAATGTGTGTGTGTGTGCGTGTATATATATATATATATGTGTGTGTGTGTATATAATAATGATAATATGTTTATAGATATGTGTGTGGTTCTTTTCGTACATACATATTTATATATATATATATATATATATATATATATATATATATATTTTACTTACCCTAGATAGATATATATATATATATGTATGTATATATATATATATATGTATAATACATATACTGATATGTTTGTATGTATATGTGTGAATATGTGTTTGGAACTATCTCTTCAATCTTTCACACTATCACTACACTATCACCATCCACCACCACCACCACCACCACTATTACCACCAACCCAGCACAACCACTAACACCACCACCACCACTATGAACACCATCTCAGCAGTATCAATACCACTGCTAACACAACCATTAACACTGCCACCACAATTATAATTGGCAGTATCGGTAGAGGGTCGGACGCCATGCTTTCAAGCATAGAGTTACGCCCCTTTACGATCCGAGTTCAAATCCCGCTGAGGTTGACTTTGCCTTTCATCCTTAAGGGGTCGATAAAATAAAGTACCAGTAATGCACTGGGTAATTGCTGGCCTTGTGCCTAAAGTAGAAACAATTATTACCACTAACACCACAACCACCAACACTACATTTGCCCCTTTCATCTTCTCTTATACCTCCTACAAGAATATTTAAAAGGTACTATAATAGGATAATGCTAGATATGTATGCATGTGGGAATATATATACATGTGTGCATGTAGGAATATATATATATATACATGTGTGTGTGTGCACTGGAATATATATATGAAATTTTGCAATTTCTTATAAGTATCTATATAAATCTAACTGCAAATATGCACTGATACTTTGATTAGAATGCTGTCAAAGTGTGTATACATTTTTTGTGGGAGACCCTGTATATATGGTAATATTGGGGAGTTATCTCTTGTATGTAATACCTGGGGCAACATGAAATAAAGTGTCTTGCTCAAGGACACAGTGTGCCGCTGGGAATCAAACTCATGATTGTGAGCCAAATTCCCTAACCACAAAGCCATGTGCCTATGTGTGTATATATATATATATAAAATATATATATATATACACACATACACACAGATATATATATATATATATATATATATATATATATATATATATATATCTTCCTATATATCTATAGGAAGGGCATCCAGCCGTAGAAAACCTGCCAGATAGTCCTATATGAGCGAGACACGGTCACCCGACCAACCTTGCCTCAAGTGGGACAACTCCCGTCTAACCCATGCTAGCGTGGAAGATGGACGTTAAACGATGATGATGATGATATATATATATATATATATATATATATTAATTCAAAATATTAACAAATATAGACATTCGTGTGATCAAGTTTATTTTATTATACATATTTCAGAGGTACTGAGCTATCTTCAACAGTACGTCCTCATCAGATAAAATAAGATGATGTTTGACATACCTTGACTAAGTAGATGGTTACAATTCAGTCATGGTAGTCACAATGATCACACAAATGTCTATATTTGTATTTTATTTTGAATTAATATTAATAACTGTGGAGTGCTTCTAATCTATTGTAAAACTTTATTCATTGAACCTTGTTTAACCTTTAAATATATATATATATATATAATATATATATATATATAACTATGTGCATGCATAAGTGTTTATGTCTTCGCATATCCATACATAGTAGCTATATGCATTCTGCAAAGACAACAGCATTAACAACAACAACACACATGTGGGTGGTGGTGGTAGCAGTGGTGGTGTATGTGGTGGCGTTGGTGGTGGGGATGATGGTGGATGTGGTGATGAGGTGGGACCACTATCTACCCCATTATGTCACTAGAATTGATTCATGGCGGTAATTAGTGTCATATCTGTGTAGAAATGATTTCCACTCCCACCCAAATCCCCCCCGAACCCCCACCTGCACACACACGCACACATGCAAAGAAATATATTCATATACATATATGCTCGCTTCCATTGATACACACATAAACATGCACACATTCATGAATGCACATGCACACACATATGCAGACGCACAAAGAAAAACATTCATACACACACACACATACATGCTCGCATATGTTCATATACACACAGATTCACACACATGCATAAATACATTCACACAAACGCACATGCATGTGTGCACACACAAACACATTCCTATCCATATTACACACACACATATAAACATATACACACATGCTCACATAAACATATACACATATAAACACACACACACATAAATCTATACACCTGCTCATGTAAACATAAACACACACACTCGCATAAACACACACGCACACACACACTCGCATAAACACACACGCACACACACATAAATCTATACACACATGCTTGTGTAAACATAAACACACACACATGTACACACACACAGTTAATAATCACTGACCTCTGACCCTCACTCCTTTACTCCTGTCCCCCTCAAAACTCCTCCCCCCCTCAACCCGCCGCTTCAAAACATGATATAGATGACTCCTTCCACCACCTCTCCACCCTGTCACATCTCCCTCCCACCATCTCATCACTGTCAGCAATATTTTACTATATAATGGCAATGGTGGTGGTGTTGGTGATTATGGTTGCGATGATGGTGCTGGTGGTTGTGATGATGGTGCTGGTGGTTATGATGGTGTTGGTGATGGTGGTGGTTGTGATGATGGTGGTTGTGGTGTTGGTGGTTGTAATGGTGGTATTGGTGGTTGTAATGGTGGTGTCTGTGGTGGTGGTTGTGATGGTGGTGCTGGTGGTTGTGATGGTGTTGGTGATGGTGGTGGTTGTGATGATGGTGGTTGTGGTGTTGGTGGTTGTAATGGTGGTGTTGGTGGTGTCTGTGGTGGTGGTGGTGGTGCTGGTGGTTGTGATGGTGGTATTGGTGGTTGTAATGGTGGTGTCTGTGGTGGTGGTGGTTGTGATGGTGGTATTGGTGGTTGTAATGGTGGTGTCTGTGGTGGTGGTGGTTGTGATGGTGGTGCTGGTCGTTGTGATGGTGTTGGTGATGGTGGTGGTTGTGATGATGGTGGTTGTGGTGTTGGTGGTTGTAATGGTAGTATTGGTGGTTGTAATGGTGGTGTCTGTGGTGGTGGTGGTTGTGATGGTGTTGGTGATGGTGGTGGTTGTGATGATGGTGGTTGTGGTGTTGGTGGTGGTGCTGGTGGTTGTGATGGTGTTGGTTGTGATGATGGTGGTTGTGGTGTTGGTGGTTGTAATGGTGGTGTCTGTGGTGGTGGTGGTTGTGATGGTGGTGCTGGTGGTTGTGATGGTGTTGGTGATGGTGGTGGTTGTGATGATGGTGGTTGTGGTGTTGGTGGTGTTGGTGGTTGTAATGGTGGTGTTGGTGGTTGTAATGGTGGTGGTGGTTGTGATGGTGGTGCTGGTGGTTGTGATGGTGTTGGTGATGATGGTGGTGGTTGTGATGGCGTTATTGTTGTTGCTGGTGCTTATGATGGTGTTGGTGGTGGTGATTATGGTTGTTGGTGGTGGTTTTGGTTGTTTTGATGATGATGGTAGTTTTGGTGGTTATGGAGGTGGTGTTGGTGATAGTTGTGTTGTGTGGTACAGTATAGCTCTATGGTGTGGTGTTACTAAGACCACCACCTGCAACAACAACAACAACAACAACAATCTCCAGCCACAACAAAAACATAACCACCAATGCCACCACTACTATCCCTACCACCGCCATAACACTACCACTACAACAACTACAACAAATTCTCCAGCCACAACAACAACAACAACAATAAACTTATGAATTATTCATAGATTCATTAGAGCCACTTGTGACATAAACGAATGTAGTCTTAAATAATTGTGTTGTTGATGATAGTAATGTTGGTTTAGTGGTGAGGGTGATGGTTATGAAGATGGCAGTGAAGATGGCAGTGGTGGTGGTGGTGGTGGTATTGTTGTGGTAGTGTTGATGTAGTTGGGTGTGAAGAGGGGCAGTTAGTTGTTATATTAGTTGGGATTTGAACTATGATCCTTTACGTTCCAAGTTCAAATCCCCCCCCCCCCCCCCCCCCGAGGTTAACTTTGCCTATGGGGTCGATAAAATAAAGTACCAGTAATGCACTGGAGTAATTTCTGGCCTTGTGCCAAAAGTAGAAATAATTATTTTCACAGGGAGTGTATTTTTGGTAGAAATGTAGTCATGAAAAATGTAAACCTTTCGTTATCATATTTCCAATGAAATACATTGCCTCTGATTTTCAAGAATTTGGAATAATTTAATAATATAACTGACTTTCTTAATTTAAAATTGGTGTTTGGAACATAACTTAACCCTTTAGCATTTAAACCGGCCATAACCGTCCAGAATTCTCTCACCGCTTTCTGTTCAAACCGGCTGTAACCAGCCACTTATACTGATGTTAAGGTATTGTTATCAAAATAAATAATATTCATCATCATCATCATCACCGTTTTACGTCCGTTCTTCCACGCTAGCATAGGTTAGACGGGTTGTCCTGTTGTGGGCAGTGTCTGGTCGGCTGACCATGCCTTGCTCATACAGGAACTGATTTGGCTTGATTTCTACAGCTGGATGCCCTTCCTAACACCAACCTCATTTACAGTGAGTGCTGTGTGCTTTTTCGTGGCGCCTACACGTCCACTTTACAGTGTGGGCTGGGTGCTTTTTTGCCGTTGCACCTCCACGACCACCTTGCGGTGGGGTGTGTGGGGGCATATTTTCTATATGCTTCAGCTTGTACCCATGGGAGGTCGGGTACTCTGTATTACTGCGTGACGCCAGAGGTCACTGTCGTGTGTCATCGCCTTTGAGAGGTGTAATTGGGTAAGGTCGGCTTTTATCACCTCATCCCAGGTCATCTTGGGTCTCCCCACTCTGCGGTTTCCATCGACTTCTAGTGCTCTGCACCTTTTTATGCAGCTGTCATCCTTCATACGCATCACATGTCCATACCAGCGCAACCGCCTCTCCTGCACACAGCATTTGATTCCTCTTATGCTCAGTCTCTCTCTCAATTCGTTTATGCTTTGTCGTTCACGTATATTACTGTTACACATCCATCGGAGCATGCAGGCTTCGTTTCTCTCTAATCTACGTAAGTCTTCCACCTTCAGCGCCCAGGTCTCACTACCATGCAACATCGCTGTTTGGATACACACATCATACAGTCTGCCTTTCATTCTGAGGGAGAAGCCTTTTGCAGCTAGCAGTGGTAGTAGTTCCCTAAACTTCTTCCATCCCGTTCTTACCCTAGTTATTGTACTTTCTGAACACCCACTTCCGCTGCTAATTCGGTCACCTAGGTAGCAGAAGCTGTCTACTGTTTCTACAGAGCCCTCCCAGAGATTGGTGGTACTTGTTTCCTGTGGCTGTTTGCTGCTTGCTGTCCCAGCACAGCTGCTGCATGTGAAGCCTACATTCTTAATTAAGCTTCCTGAGATCCCGCTACATCTCTTGTGTACCCATTGTTTGCATTTGGGGCAGAGAATGGAGTTCCTACCTACACCTTTTCTACATACTGAGCAAGGCCATTTCCCTGAGGGGATCTGGGTTCTGTTTTCTCGTCTACTTACAAGGACCTTAGTCTTTGTCATGTTGACTTTGAGACCCTTTCTTTCTAGTCCCTGCTTCCAAGTTTTGAATTTATTCTCTAGTTCTACCATAGATTCAGCTATAAGTGCGAGGTTATCAGCATACAGGAGTTCCCATGGGCATCCGGTCTTAAACTCCTCCGTTATTGCCTGCAGGACTATGATGAACAGGAGGGGGCTAAGAACAGAGCCCTGGTGGACCCCAACCTGTACGCTAAATTCCTCGCTATACTCATTGCTAATCCTAACTTTGCTACTGCTCCCCTATACATGGCTTGTACCGCTTTCACAAGCCATTCATCTACTCCTAGTTTTCTAAGAGCCCACCAGATTACAGCACGTGGAACTCTGTCAAAGGCTTTCTCAAGGTCGACAAATGCCAAGTAGAGTGGCTTACTTTTAGCTAGGTACTTTTCCATACAGACATAATAGAAGAGGGAGACCGAAAATGATGTATATTGATGCCCTAAAGACAGACACTGGTCTCTGGGAGATGCAGGGCATGCTGGCAATGATGAGGGTCAGAGACCGCTGGAGAGAACTTGTCCATGGATCTCGGGAATTTTACTTGCCCTAGATATATATATATATAAATCAAGATGGATTCAATAAGAAACTAGTTAGACCATTACTGACCATAGTACTCGATATTTGGGGTTGTAGAGTCTGGTTATCTGAATGAATCAGGACCCCGACGGCCGAGTTCTTGCTGTTTATACAGTTAGCTCCAACCGAGTTCTAGTCTGGAACTAGCTGTTAAAACAGCAAGAGCTCAGTCGTCGGGGTCCTGACTAATTCATATATATATATGTGTGTGTGTGTAATAGGTAAACAGATATAACAAAACAAACCATACAGTTTATGAAAAGAATATATTAGTTTAATGCTTGAAATAGCAGGAAGAGGGTCTTAACGTTTATATATATATATATATATATATATATATATATATATATATATATATACACACACAAACATAGAATAATGTATTATGTATCCATAATATCATATTATCTTATGGATATCATTAATACATTATATACCTAAAAATATATTCTACATCGATAATATCTACAATATAGTATATAATAATAAAATATAAACAATATATTATTACATAGCTACACTATATATATATATAGGTATGTGTGTATATACTGTAATTCATACGAGAGGGTGTATGATGTTGGTGGTGTGTTATCTCTTTAATCTTGTTTATTGTTTTAAGTTTTGTATTAACAAAATCCGCTAACTTAAAAATGGTGTATATATTTTAGAGGTTTACAATAAATAGCTTACATTCTATTGTATATTAGGTTTGTGAATAAATAAACTATAAACAATATGTCTTTGTGTGTATATATATATATATATATATATATATATACACACATACACACACAAACATATAGAAATGTATATATTAAATAATGAATATTTAAGCCTAACACAGCATATATTAGAAAAATCTAAGATAAGTTTAATGTAGTTATAACTACAGCTTATAAGCCTAGCTTACATTTTCACAGCATGGTTTATATATGTTTGTGTATGTGTGTGTGTGTAATATATATATATTTATATTATTATAGAAATTACTTCTACAGGACTAAAACTGTTATATTCATTATATAATAGATATGCATGTGTGTGTGTTTGCCTTTTGCATACACACATATATATATTTTTATACTTTGGGAGGGTCATGCTGCCATAAAAACACATGCACCTGTTGATTTTCACTTCAATTTATCATAAATTTCTGGTTGGTTGTTGCAATAACCGAAAGGTTATATATTGTCAAAGCCCTTTCGTCACTCATTGTGACCTCCTCAGTTACTGATTTCTTATTTTGTGTCTCTCTTTTGTTCTGTCCTAAACCATCTTGTTTTTGTGTGTTGTGTGCTGTGTATTTGGTTTGTGCATGCGTTATATCCAAGTGTGTGTTTTTATTTATATGTTTATTTACTTGTCACTAGTTGGTTGCTTGTTCTATCTGTGTGTGTCTGGCTTGGTGGATTGGCAGTATCAGTAGAGGGTTGGACACCATGCTTTGTAGCATAGTTACGTCCCTTTATGGTCTGAGTTCAAATCCTGTCGAGGTTAACTTTGCCTTTCATCCTTACGGGGTCGATAAAATAAAGTACCAGTAATGTACTGGAATAATTGCTGGCCTTGTGCCAAAAGTAGAAACAATTATTAGTTTGGTTCTTGTGTGTCTCTGTATGTATGTCTTCATCTTATCCTTAATTACGAGTTGTGATGTTGTTGTTATTCCACTCATGTTTTCTGTTTAATTTTGGTTGGAGTTCATTTATATTTGTCTAAGGATAAGTGAACATTGGCAAGAACTCCGAGATAGGAAAAAACTCATCAGTACTCCACCAACATGCCAAAATGGAACATGGGGGCACACTAGAGTACATAGAGATAAAAATGATATCCACACACAGAAAAGATGCAATGCTCCGACAAATTACAGAAGCAACCCTAAAAAAGAGGCAGACCCAGATGAGGCTGGGAAGACCGACCTTAAAAAATTAAACCACTCAACAGAAATGAGTAAAGACGAGGGCTGGCGTTATGTGGTGCTGAAGAAGACCCTTCACTAATAGCTATTCTCAACATCACAGCACCACTACACCACCCTCACTCCATGCATCCCCCACACATATATACATATATATGTGTGTGTGTGTATATATATACCCATTAGCCTTTGTCAAGGCAGAATTCTAGGAGAAGGAAAACTCTGATATAACACCTGCAACCCTGATGGTATCCAATGATGTTGACTTGTTCTTCTTTTTGGTAAATATC
This sequence comes from Eledone cirrhosa, assembly GCA_964016885.1. Lineage (NCBI taxonomy): Eukaryota > Metazoa > Mollusca > Cephalopoda > Octopoda > Eledonidae > Eledone > Eledone cirrhosa. The sequence goes on along the minus strand of OZ024757.1, from coordinate 28,723,444 downwards.
ATCTTGGTTAAGAGAGTGGGACTGGCTTTGTGCAGTGCCTTTGCTCACTATAAAAGCTTCACGGCACAGACATTGCTTTATATCTGGAGATCTTTCTGCACTTGTCGTTACATGGAACCATGGGCCCAGCACTATGTGTCAATAATTGTCACAGGTGTAGTGTTTGTACCAGAGTTTTCAAGTTGCTGGCTGGACTAAAAAGTCACACTTGTTCAGGGCATCGGTAGGCGTTCTCTCACATGGATATAAAGTAGTGGCCGTACTCGAAAACGAGTTGGCAGCCACCATATATATATATATATACACATACACACACAATACACACGTACGTATATATAAATGGTGGTTGTTGTGGTAGTGGTTGTAGTAGTAGTAGTAGTAGTAGTGGTGGTGGTAGTGGTGGTGGCAGCATTGCTTCAGCAGAGGTGAACACACAAATCTAATGGTAAACATTTATAATGCCATCTACACCATTATCATCACTCATCCTCTGCTGCCGTCACTGTCACCATCAATGTCACCACCACCGTCACCACCACCACCACCACCGCCACCACCGCCACCACCACCACCACCACCACCACCACCATCACCACCACTGCCGCTCTTCTGTGATGACAATAATGTTTCAAGGATTTCAGTCCCAATAGAATTGTGGGTAATTTTGAACTCAATCACAGAAACAATAATTAACTCATGTCTCCAGTGGTTACACATACATGCAAACACACACACACACATATATATACACACACACACACACACACACATATATATATCGTCAATTTACATCGGTTTGATATATATATATTGCATATATATATATATATATATATATATATATATATATATGTATATATATATATATATATATATAAGTGCATGTATATGTATGTAAGTATATATATATACTCATACACACACAAACATGCTAATATGTATGCGTGTGAATATATATCTAGATATACACACATACACAGACGCACTTACATACAGATTCAAATATTAACTCATATTCGCACATATTTAATCACAATCCATTTCTCTATGATAGACAAATTCTGGCCCCTTCCATTCCTCTGTAATTAAAGGGCTAGCCACATAGCTTTTGTTGGCCAACTCTCACGAGTCCTTGGTATACATGCACACATAAGCACACACATGGGAGAGACACCACAGTGTCATCACTCACCCTGCTAGAATTAGTCAAATCTCTCCTCCAAATATCACAACTTACTTACTCCCTTCCAAAAAGAACCCGTGTGATACATGAGATAATATACTCCTAGGTATACAACACCTGAATTGTTAATTATGTCTGTAACACCTTTGATCAGCATCCTGCTTCATCAAGACTGACCTTTGAGTTCAACAACAACAGTTAAAGCAAAGGAACTCACGCACACTCGCATACACTTACTTACTCACTTGCACATGCATATGTGTTTATGTATATGTATGAGTGTGTATATATATATATATATATATATATATATATATATAATCCATCACCTGGTTTCACAGCACCATGTGGTCACCCTTTAGGTGCCTGTAGCAGGGTCAACTAAAGTGGTGGCTGTGCTGGATTTATCATTGTACTTAGGTGTACTTAAACACAGGGCCCTGTAGGCTAGGGGTGCCCCTATCTTCCTGCCAAAAACATTTTTTTACCTTCTTCAGGGCCCAAGTAAGGGCTCTCATAACTTAACTAAGCACAGGGCCTCATTTGTCCTAAATCCAGTACCGGGTGGTGGTCGTAATCTGTTCTTACCTGCGTGTTTTTAACAGTCTCCTAATGTGGTAGACACCACTCAGTTTAACAGCACCACCTGGCCGCCCATGGGTATTTTTAGCATCATCCAATTGGGTGACGTGCCTAATCCATCACCTGGTTATCCCTAATCTATCCTTTGGTTTCATACTACCACCTGGTTACCCATGGGTGTACACCAAGCCTGGTTTAAAACCACCACCTGATTACTCTGCAGTGTGAAATTAATCTGTCCTAACTTTATTTCACACCATCACCTAACCACCTTTAGTTGTCTGTAGTAGAGTTCTAGGGTGATAGCTCCAATCCCTCACCTGGTTTATCATCACCATGTGGTCACCCTTGGGTGTAGACCTAATCTGGCCAGGCCACTTGTGCTGAATTTACCATTGCGCTTAGGTGTGCTTCAGCACAGGGGCCCGTTGACCAGGGAAAGGGGTCCATCTTCCTGCCAAAAACATTTTTTACAATGAATTTTTAAAATGTTTGGGGCCCTCATTTGTCCTAAATCCAGCACTGGGTTGGGGCGGACCATCAGATGTGTCAAAGATATGACATTCTCTCATATGACTCGACAGAATGTGAGACAGGACATAAGCAAGACACAGATCCCAGACTTCAGTACTGTCTTGGTCTATGTAGACCCATCCATCCTTTGCTAAGAGGGAAGCAGACTTTAAAACAACTACGATGTGATGATGATGATGATATATATATATACATATATACTTTAAAAAATTAATCCCCTTTTAAGGAATAAGTTACGTTATTATTTCAAATTGGTTTTAGTAATAAATACAAGAAAATTGTGTGTTTATATGATATTTATACATAAATATATATATTACCCCACTTAATAATTCATTGTATATGTGTATATATATGCACGTGTGTGTGTATGTATATATATATATCTGTGTGTGTGTGTGCATTTCTATATAGGAGCAACAGTGGCTTTTGTTGTCTTGACTGTCACATTTTACTGTTTATAAAATCATCGAACATGAACTGTTCTTGATTTAACCTAACACCTTGGTATATATATATATATATATATATATATATATATATATATATATATATATATATATATATATATATATATATATACATACATTAGTACATATATATATATATATATATTTATACATATATATTTATGTATGTATATATATATATATATTTATGTATGTATATATATATATATATATACATATATATTTATGTATGTATGTATATATATATATATGTACATATATATTTATGTATGTATATATGTATATGTACATATATATTTATGTATGTGTATATATATATATATATATATATATATGTACATATATATTTATGTATATATATATTTATGTATGTATATAAATATATGTATGTATGTACATATATATTTATGTATGTACATATATATTTATGTATGTACATATATATTTATGTATGTATATATATATGTATGTATGTACATATATATGTACATATATATTTATATATGTATATATATAATGTATGTACATATATATTTATGTATGTACATATATATTTATGTATGTACATATATATATATATATATATATTTATATACATATATATATATATATATACACACTTTATAATTGGTATCTATCGTTTGTGTTGGTGATGGGTATAAAAAAAATGAGGGTACTGAGAATGGTTGTGTTGATGGTGGGGATGACAGTAACGGTGGGGGTGCTAGTGAAGGGGATGATAGTGATGGTGGGGATGATAATGACAATACTGGTGAAAGTGATGATGATGATGATGATGATAAAATTGATTGATTTCAAGAAAAAAATCTTTTTTTCTTTCTTTTGCATTTGTCTTACATTGAAGATAATCTTGTCATCTGTGGGTGTGTGACTCTGTGTACACACACACACACACACAATCACACACACACACACACACACACACACACACACACACACACACACACAGAGACACATACACATATATATATAATATACATATATATATATATATATATATATACACCACACTACTACATATACACAAACATGTATGTATGAATATATATATATATATTACACAGACATGCATATATTTATATCTTACACATATTTGGACAAACACGAATACATACACATATATAGGCACACACAGATGCATACATACACACATACACACTGTTCAGACTACTTTTAGTTGTTGTTACTGATCTCTGTAATCTCTTTTTTAACTGATTAACTAATCCAGCCTCCACTAAGTGTTTCTGTAATCTGCTGGTATATATATATATACATGTGTGTATGTATATATATCTACATATATATATGATGTGTGTATGTATATATATCTACATATATATATATGATATGTATATATATATATGATATGTATATATATATATGATATATATGTGTGTATGTATATATGTCATCAACATCATCATTTTACGTCCGCTTTTCCCTGCTTGCAAGGTTGGGACGGGTCCTATTCAGCACAGCATCTCTCCACTTGTCACGGTCCTTCATCATCTCCAATGTGAGCTTCAGCGATCTGAGGTCTGTTCTCGCCACCTCCGCTCATGTTTTTCGTAGTCAACCTCTACCACGTCTTCCTTCAACTGGCATTTCCTGGCACTTCTTCACCCATTGGTCATCCTCCAAGCGCATCACCACATGTCCATACCATCACAGTCTCCTCTCTCGCACACTACAATCTATCCCTGTCAGACACGGTTTCTCTCTCAACAGATCTATGCTTGGTCGTTCATGCACATTGACATTGCACATCCAACAGAGCATGTTTGCCTCATTTCTCTCCAGCCGTCGCATATCCTCTGCAGTTGCTGCCCATGTCTCACTACCATGCAGCATCGCACTCCTCACGTAGGCATCATATAATTGGCCTTTCATACACAGGGAGAAACCCTTCTTCATCAGCAGAGGAAGCAGCGCCCTAAACTTCTTCCAACCCGTCCTTATTCTAGATACTATGGCCTCGGAACACCCCTCTCCTAGGTACCGGAAGCTATCCACCACTTCTATAGCACCCGCCTGCATTTGAAAAATGTGTCTATCAATGCGACTTCTACTGTCTAATTTCCCTGTACATCTACTGCATACGTATTTCTCCCTACCTGTTAGTTTGCCTGCTATCCCACTACATCTCTTGCGTACCCAAGATCTGCATTGTGTGCATTTTATAGAATTTATGCCAGTTCCTTTTCTGCATATCCAACATGGCCATTTCCCTGACAGAATCAGAGTTTTGTTCTCTTTTCTACTCATCAACACTTTTGTCTTAGCTAGGTTCACTCTCAGTCCTCTTGCTTCCAACTGCTGTTTCCGTAGCCAGAATTTATTCTCTAACTCCTCTACTGATTCTGCTATAAGAACCAGATCGTCAGCATAGAGAAGTTCCCATGGACAGCCAGTCTTAAACTCCTCTGTTATGGCTTGGAGGACTATACTGAACAAGAGCGGGCTGAGGACTGAACCTTGATGTACTCCTACTTGTATCTGGAATTCCTCACTAAACTCCATTCCTACCCTCATTTTATTGACAGCACCTCTGTACAAAGTTTGCACTGTCCTCACAAGCCATTCCGCAACACCTAGTTTCCTTAGGGACCACCAGATGACAGATCGGGGAACCCTATAAAAGGCCTTCTCTAGGTCAACAAAAGCTAAGTATAGTGGATTATTCTTCTCTAAGAACCTCTCTTGTAATTGTCTCACCAAGAAGAGGGCATCTGTTGTACTTTTCCCAGACATAAATCCAAACTGTATCTCATCTACTTTGACCCTTTCTCTAATAGTTGTACTAATATCCTTTCTGCCACTTTCATAACCTGGTCCATCAGTTTTATA
>OZ024757.1:28700307-28715307 GCA_964016885.1 Eledone cirrhosa | reverse complement strand
CCTTCGATGGTTAGAGATGATAAATTTTCATTTTATTTTATTTTATCTTATATATTATTATCTCAATTTACCGGGAGTTTGCTTCTTTTTTGTGTGTTTTTCTCCTATTTATGTTTCATTTTTCATTTCTATAATTTCTTCTAAATTCTCATCTTCTTTAAAAATTAAGGTTTATATATTATTTTCAAACAAAATTTACCTAGTTAAATATACATATATATTTATATATATATATAAATATTTATATACATACATGTATATATATATATACAAAATTAGAATTTTATTTCTTGCCCTAGCACAGCTGATACATATGCATACTTATATATATATATATATATATATATATATATATATATATATTCATACATACACGCATATATATGTATATATTCTTAGATTTCACTCTAGCCTTTGAATATCTTCTGCATTTATTGCTCATATCTCGTTACCATGCAACATTGCACTTTGCACACAGGCATCATATATCTGGCTTTTGATAGAGCAAAACCTTTTGTTGTCATCAGAGTTAGTAGCTCCCAGAACTTTTTCCATCTGGTTCTTACTCTAGCTACTATGCTCATGGTGTAGCGTCTCCTTGAACTAATTTGATCACTTAACCCTTTAGCATTTACATTACTCTATATATACTATTGTATTTTAATGGTAATGGCATTATTTCACATAATCTCGATTCTATGAGATTTTGATGTTATTTATTTTGAGAACAATACCTTAACATCAGTATGAGCAGCCAGTTGCGGTAGGTTTGAACAGAGAGAATTCTGGCCGGATATGGCCGGTTTAACTGCCAAAGGGTTAAATAACAGAAGCTTTCAATCATTTGTATGCAGCCTTCCTGGGACTGGAAAAAACTTATGTAACTGATGTTCTTACTACTAACTACCCTTGTGTGTCTGCCACATATAAAATTTTCCTTTTCTGTTCGAGTGCCTGCTCCCCCAAAACATTTCTTGTGTATCCAAGATTTCCATTGTGTTCATCATATAGAGTTGCTACCTACTCCTCTTCGACATATTGAGCAGGGCCACTTTCTTGGTGGGATCAGGATCCTGTCTTGTTTCCTGCTTACCAAAACTTTGGTTTTTCCCAAGATTACTCAAATCTAAACCAACAGCCCTTCCTAACATGGAAAGCAGATGATGATGATGATGATAAAGAACAACTGTAAAAATACCATTAAAAAATTAAAGAACAAACAGCTATTGAATATATTTCCAACGACAACAATAATATCATTAACAACATTGATAGGTTTGAGGTTGAGTCTGTGGTAGTGGAGACTTCTGGCTGTCTTAGCTCCCAGACCACATCCCTGTTGGCAGCTCTAAGAGAGGAGTTGGCTGCTTGCAGGTGTGAGCCCTGTAAGGTGGAGTGGCTGTTGATATACGTCTCTCTTGCTGTCCTATCAGGTAATATCTTCTCCATCCAGTTGGTCAGGACCATGAGGCAGACTGACCCTTAAGTTTCATATTTATGGTTGTGTCATGTCAAACAAATTTACTTCCATAAGCATGTTTAGTAAGAAAGTGAAAATATTTAAACATTACAAATACATATATTATGTAGAAAAAAAAAACTTTAACCATTTAGCATTTCCATTACTCTATATTTATTATTATATTTTCATGGTGAAGGCTTTATCTTACATAATTACCTCACATAATATCGAATCTATGAGATTTTGATATTATTTATTTTGAGAACAATACCTTAACATGGATGTCACATTCTCATTGTTTCTTGTGTGTATGTATGTGGATATATATGTGCATGTTGGTGTATATATGTATCATCATCATCATCATCATCAGGTTTAGCGTCCGTGTTCCACGCTTGCATGGGTTTGGACGGGGGTTTTCCCACTTGAGGCAAGAGTGGTTGTCTTGCTCGCATAGGACTGTCTGGCGGGTTTTCTACAGTTGGATGCCCTTCCTAACACCAACCACATTTACAGTGTGTATGAAAGTCTATGAGTACATGTATGTGTGTGTCTATGTATGTCTATATATATTTATATACACATATATATATATTTATATACATATATATACTTATATATATATACACACACACACGTACATTTGTGAATGTAAATACATAATACATATGCACACACACACACACACACACACACACATGTCTTTATGTATATATATAAATGTAAATCTACATTCATTTATATTACCGATTTAAAAGAAAAATAATTTTTTTAAATCTTTGACAAAGGAGTGGGGTTGTGTGATCAAAGAAATACCAAGAGTCACGACAGAAACTTAAGAAATGTTGTCTCCAAGACTAAAGAATTTATGACTTTATGGAAGAAAATAAATCTTTTTTTAATGATTAACATAGGAATGTCTGCAGAAAGTGATTAACTTTGCAATGAGGAATTAATGACTGATTAATGTTGTTTTTGTTGTTGTTGTGCAGGCACATGGCTTAGTGGTTAGAGCATTGGGCTTGCAATTGGAAGGTTGTGAGTTCGATTCTTAGACTGGATGATGTGTTTTGTCCTTGAACAAGACACTATGTTTTGTGTTGCTCCAGTTTACTCAGCTGTAGAAATGAGTTGAAACAACCTTCGCCTTCTTTGGAGCAGGTGAGGAGGTGTGTTTCCACTGCATAGATTGTCTCTTTGACTCTGGCTTAACGTGATGAACCCAACACTAATCCTAGTTTAGGAAACGTTCAAGGAAACCAGCTGGATCTGCCTCAAAGAATGTTGGATGTTCCAATGGTATGTACAGCCTGGTACTCTTTTGATCTGGTGTCAGAAGACTTGGCACCCATCGAGAAGAAACCTTCGACACACCAAGTTTATTATGCAGAATGTTCTCAACTCTCTCATTGGATATGCTAATAGCATTGGCTATTTGATTAGTCAATCGCCTGTCATCTATTACTATGTGATGAACATGATCAATATATTCCTTAGTGGTGGCAGTTGCAGGATGTCCAGACCTCGAGTCATCTTCAAGACTTGCTTTCCCTACTAAATTCAGCTGCTAACCTTTTCACTGTTGATAAAACTGGAGTGTTATCCACTAATGTAGCAACCATGTCAATATGAATATCCTTGGGGCCTAAACTTTTTGTCTGCAGGTATTTAATAATGCCACGATACCAAATTTTGCCGATTCAGCAACAATATTTGTTGCTGAAGTCTTCTTTGAAGAGTCAGATGTCAGTTTAGCTGGAAAGAAACAATGCAGTTATTAAAAAGAAGAGTTGAAATTAATGCATGCAAGTTTTCACAGCTCTAGCATTAGTCATTTTCAGCCCACCCTCTATTATACACATATATATACCGTATTTCTCAGTTCTAAGATGCTACTTTTTTCCTAAAATAAGTCTTAAAAATCTACCATGCACCCTGGAGGCTGAAGGTTGTTTATTAATTTTTTTTCAAATTTTTGGTTGTCAAAATAATTAGGGTGCGTCCACAAGGGCAAAGTGTCTTCAGCGAAATACGGTATATATATATATATATATATATATATATATACACCATATTTCGCCGAAGACATACACATATGTATATATATATGGAGGCACATGGCTTAGTGGTTAGAGCATTGGCCTTGCAATCGAAAGGTTGTGAGTTCAATTCTCAGACCGGGTGATGTGTTGTTTCCTTGAGCAAGACACTTTATTTCACATTGCTCCAGTTTACTCAGCTGTAGAAATGAGATGATAGGGACTGGGGTCCCTATCATTCCACTGCAAAGTGGTCGTGGAGGTGCCACGGCAAAAAAACACCCAGCACTCACTGTAAATGAGGTTGGTGTTAGGAAGGGCATCCAGCTGTAGAAATCAAGCCAGAATCAGTTCCCGTCCCACCCTTGCAAGCAGGGAAAAGCAGACGTAAAATGATGATGATGATGATGATGAAGGTCTGATCACTAACCAACTATATTTGAGTATTGTTTCCAGATATTATTTTCGGTGAATTGGCAGTATCGGTAGAGGGTTGGACGCCATGCTTTGACGCATAGAGTTACGGCCCTTGCCAATCTGAGTTCAAATCCCGCCGAGGTTAACTTTGCCTTTCATCCTTATGGGGTCGATAAAATAAAGTACCAGTAATGTACTGGATAATTGCTGGCCTTGTGCCAAAAGTAGAAACAATTATTTTGTAAGTAGAGTTACTTGCAAGCGCATCTCTGTTTCTCCTCATTTGTCCTTCTCCCTCCCCCTTCTCTCTCTCTCGCTCTCTCTCTCTCTTTGTATATATATATATACATACATACATACATACATATATATATATATAAATTTGCAGGGTGTCCCAAAAAATGTATACACACTTTGATTACTTGTTCAGGCAATATTTTTTAGAATGCTGTTGAAGTGTGTATACAGTTTTTGAGACACCCTATGCGTGTGTGTGTATATGTTTAAATACACACTATATATATATACACACACACACACATAACACACATACCCACAAAATGTAGTCTTTATCTTTTGTAAATGAATGTGTTTATATTAAATTTTTGAATTGAAATTTCAACAAAATACATTATCATTATTGATATTATTTTGAGAAATTTCTGGAAGATGAATGAGGTTATATAGAGAAAAATAGGGAACTGGATAAATGATGTTTGTCATTATTATTGATACTGTTGGGGATAGTGTAGGGTGGGGGGAGGGGTTGATGGGGCGGGGGTTTATGGTGGTGGTGGTGGTGATGTTGGTGGTGGTGATGGAGTTGTTGGTGGTGGTGGTGTTGGTGATGGTGATGTTGTTGTTGGTGGTGGTGTTGTTGGTTGTGGTGGTGTTGGTGTTGGTGGTATTGGTGGTGGTGGTGTTGGTGATGTTGATGGAGTTGTTAGTGGTGGTGATGTTGATGGAGTTGTTGTTGTTGGTGGTGGTGGTGGTGTTGGTGATGGAGTTGTTGGTGATGTTGATGGAGTTGGTGGTGTTTGTGATGTTGTTGGTGATGTTGATGGAGTTGGTGGTGGTGGTGATGGAGTTGTTGGTGATGTTGATGGAGTTGGTGGTGGTGATGGTAGTGGTAGTGATTGTAGGGTTGTTGTTGATGATATTTGTGTGGGTGTTGTAGTTATTGCTGTTGTTGTTGATAGTTCTGGTGCTGCTGTTGTTGTTGTTAGTAGTTCTGGTGCTGCTGTTGTTGTTAGTAGTTCAGGTGCTGTTGTTGTTAGTAGTGCTGCTGTTGTTGTTGTTAGTAGTTCAGGTGGTGTTGTTGTTGTTGGTAGTTCTGGTGCTGCTGCTGTTGTTGTTAGTAGTTCTGGTGCTGCTGTTGTTGTTGTTGTTAGTAGTTCTGGTGCTGCTGTTGTTGTTGTTAGTAGTTCTGGTGCTGCTGTTGTTGTTAGTAGTTCTGCTGCTGCTGTTGTTGTTGTTAGTAGTTCTGGTGCTGCTGTTGTTGTTGTTAGTAGTTCTGGTGCTGCTGTTGTTGTTGTTAGTAGTTCAGGTGGTGGTGTTGTTGTTATTGTTAGTAGTGCTACTGTTGCTGCTGTTGTTGTTGTTAGTAGTTCTGGTGCTGTTGTTGTTGTTGTTAGTAGTCTTGGTGGTATTGGTGCTGCTGTTGGTGCTGCTGCTGTTGCTGATGTTTCATATAATGGAGATAGATTGAATAAAAATGCTGAGTAACAGACAGACAATTTTGGGATATTGTGTTTATGTGGCTGTTATATGGTTGTTATATCTTAGCCTAATGTACTGCCATGATATAGTGGTTTATATATATATATATAAACCACTATATATATATATATATATATATGTAGAATACACATATGTACATACACTTGCATACATATATATGTACATACATTATATATTTGCATACAAATGCCCATTCTTACATTACACACATATATGTGTACATACATACATATATACAAGCATACACACACATATATATATATATATGTAAATGCATAGATACATATATACAAGCATACACATACACACACATATATATATATATGTAAATGCATAGATACATACATACATACAAGCATACACATACACACACACATATATATATATGTACATGCATTGATACATATCTACAAGCATACACATACACACACACATATATATATATATATATATATATATATATATATATATATATATATGTGTGTGTGTGTATATATATAAAGTAGTAGAGGTGCAATTGTATTACATTTGGATTTGAGTCGACATGTGAGAACATATCTCAGGAGCTTGCGATTCTAGAGTCAGGAACGAACAAAATTCAATCGTTCCTTGAGCTGATCGGCAGTGAAACATATGTTATATGATGCAATACTGATTCTTTGTTCCCTATTTATTACTAAATATATATATATATGTGGTTAGAGCATTGGCCTTGCAATCAAAAGGTTGTGAGTTCAATTCTCAGACCGGGTGATATGTTGTTTCTTTGAGCAAGACACTTTATTTCACATTGTTCCAGTTTACTCAGCTGTAGAAATGAGATGATAGGGACTGGGGTCCCTATCATTCCACTGCAAAGTGGTCGTGGGGGTGCCACGACAAAAAAGCACCCAGCACTCACTGTAAATGAGGTTGGTGTTAGGAAGAGCATCCAGCTGTAGAAATCAAGCCAGGGAAAAGCGGACGTAAAAATGAAATGATATATAGCAGGCTTCCACACTGTTTCTGTCTACCAAGTCTCTTGACTAATGTGCTACACAGTGGGACTGAACCTAAAACAAACTCCCTAACCACACAACCATGCTTGTGCCAAGAATTTATTGGTGGTGTGACTTAAACAGACAGCGAGGCGTGGTAGGAACTGGGGTAGGGGCAGTAAAAGGGGAAGAAGCCCTATTTCTTAGAAAGTAGATTAAAGATTTATTTTAAATAAAATCAAAATTTTTGCAAAAAGACTGGAATTTAATTTTGTTTAAAATCTAAATAATAATAATAATGATGATAATTATTATTGTAATAAATAAAGTTATATAAAAAATGAAAATATTTTTTTGAATGAGTGATTTTAAAATATTTGAATAGTATGTATGCATGTACATAAACAAACATACATATATATATATATATATATATAATTTACATAATATATATATGTAAATATATATACATATATATATTATATATATATTATATATATATATATTATATATATAAATATATATATATTATATATATATATATATAAATATATAAATATATATACAAATATATATATATATATATATAAATATATATATATATGTTATATATATATATATAAATATATATATATATATATATATATGTTATATATATATATATAAATATATATATATATATATATATATAAATATATATATATATATGTTATATATATATATATAAATATATATATATATATATATATAAATATATATATATATATGTTATATATATATATTTGTTATATATATATATATATGTTATATATATATATATATTTGTTATATATATATATATATCTTATATATATATATTATATATATATATAATTTACACACACATTCACATATACATACAAAGGGAAAGAGTGAGAGGGAGAAGTATTGTTATGATATTGGTGGTGGTGGTGGTGGTGGTAGTAGTAGTAGTAGTAGTAGTAGTAGTGACTGATAATGACAGTAATGATAAGTGATGACGAGGATTATAATGAAAATAATAATAAAAATAATGGTTTCATTTATTGGCCTCAACTCAAGGGCCGACATATAGGGGAGAATACAAAGACAGGGACAGTGGGGGGGTCTACAATAAAATTACATAAAAATACACAATAACAAAAACAATTAACAATGAAAATATATGAAAATATATAAAAATATAAAATATATAAAAATATAATAGTTTCTACTTAAGGCACAAGGCCAGCAATTTGTGAGGAGGATGAGAACGTCAGTTTCATCGCTTCCAATAATTGACTGGCAGTAATCAGTGGAGCATCACACAACATGCTTTATGTCATATAATTACGGTCCTTTATGTCAGGAGTTCAAATCCCGCCGAGGTTAACTTTGCCACTCATCCTTACGGAGGTCGATAAAATAAAGTACCAGTAATGCACTGGGATCGATTTAATCGACTCCCCCCCCCCCCCCCGCCCCCGAAATTGTTGCCCCATGACCCTCTCTGGCATAAAGTGGGCGAAGAAAGAGAATAAGACTTATTTTATCAATCCCAGAATGATGGAAGGTCATGTTTACCTTGGGTTTGAACTCAGGATGTAAAGAGTGGATGGTATACCTACAGATGTTCTATCTGATAAGAGGAGACGGCCAATCCACTATTTTTGATGACAACAAAATTACAAATTCTTTTATTGGCCACATATTTGTTATTTTCAAAGTATTCTATTATATATATATATATACACATATATATGTATGTATCTACATTTATGTATATATATATATATATATATCATCATCATTTCATTTTACGTCCGCTTTTCCCTGCTTGCAAGGGTGGGACGGGAACTGATTCTGGCTTGATTTCTACAGCTGGATGCCCTTCCTAACACCAACCTCATTTACAGTGAGTGCTCAAGGGAACAACACATCACACGGTCTGAGAATTGAACTCACAACCTTTCTATTGCAAGGCCAATGCTCTAACCACTAAGCCATGTGCCTCCATATATATATATATATATATATATAAACATTTATGTGTATATATATATATACATTTACGTGTATATATATATATATACATTTATGTGTATATATGTATGTATCTACATTTATGTGTATATATATATATATATATGTATCTACATTTATGTATATATATATATGTATCTACATTTATGTATATATATATATACGAGGGCAATCCCAAAAGTAAGGTCTCTTTCCGCTAAAATCCTGTGGATGGTGCTTCGGGAAACCTCAGGAACCAAAATGCAGAGAGCATCCAGAGCGATCTGCCGATCTTTACGCATGTTTTCCTCGGAAGGAGACCTTACTTTGGGGATTACCCTCGTATATATATATATATATATATATATATATATATATATATATATATATATATATACATATATACATTTATGTATATATATATATATATATATATATATATATACATTTATGTATATATATATATATGTGTGTGTGTATATATGTGTGTATAATTTAAACATAATCTCTTCATCTATTCATCTAAATATTTTGAAAAATGAATTATTTTTGTTTTATATCTCACATAAGATATTTGAAATGACAAATTAATTTTTAAAAAGCTCTTTTGCTATCTACGTCTGTGTGTGTGTGTGTGTGTATACGCACATATTATTGCATGCCATAAAGTTTAACCATACATATATAATTCCAACCCTTTCAAGCGGGAAAAATGTACATTACATGTTGATGATGATATACATATGTGTGTGTGTGACTGTGTGTATGTGTGTGTGTGTCTATGCATACTAATACAGACACAGATGCACATAAACATGTATATATGTATATATATATACACGCAGACACAAACTCACACATTTCTGCAGATGCACACATAAATATATATATATACACACTCATCATCATCATCATCATTTTATATCCGCTTTTCCCTGCTTGCAAGGGTGGGACGGGTCTTATTCAGCACAGCATCTCTTCACTCGTCACGGTCCTTCGTCATCTCCACCGTGAGCTTCAATGATCTGAGGTCTGTTCTCATCACCTCCGCCCATGTTTTTTGTGGTCTACCTCTACAACGTCTTCCTTCAACTGCATTTCCTGGCACTTCTTCACCCATCGGTCATCCTCCATGCGCATCATATGTCCATACCACCTCAGTCTTCTCTCCCGTACACTACATTCTATCCCTCTCAACACATTTATGCTGGGTCATTCACGCACATTTACACTGCACATCCAACGGAGCATGCTTGCCTCATTTCTCTCCAGCCGTCGCATATCCTCTGCAGTTGCTGCCCATGTCTCATTACATCTGTGCAATGGAATGAGCTAGTATTCTGTGGGCACTTGCTGCTACTTATTGCACCAGAGCACTGGCCACATATAAAATCTATATTCTTAGTTAGCTTACCTGTGATCCCACTACATCTTTTATGCACCCATACTTTGCATTTGGGACATAAAATGGAATTTCTGCCTAATCCTTTCCTACACACTGAGCTTGGCCATTTCCTAGATGGAACCAGTGCCCTATTCTCCTTCCTACATATTAGGACTTTAGTCTTAGACAAGTTAACTTTAAGGCCTTTTGATTCTAGGCCATGCTTCCATGTTTGGAATTTCTTCTCTAGTTCAGCCATTGATTCGGCTATGAGCGTTAGATCATCTGCGTATAGGAGTTCCCATGGGCAGCCGGTCTTGAACTCCTCTGTTATAGCCTGAAGTGCAATAATAAATAGGAGTGGGCTAAGGACAGAGCCCTGATGAACACCAACTTTTACGCTAAATTCTTCACTATATTCGTTGTTAGTTTTAACCTTGCTGACTGTTTCTTTATACATAGCTTGTATAGCCCTCACAAGCCATTCATCTACACCTAGTTTTCTAAGAGCCCACCAGATAATGGAGCGGGGGACTCTGTCAAAGGCTTTCTCCAGGTCTACAAAAGCTAAGTAGAGGGGTTTACTTTTAGCTAGGTACTTCTCCTGTAGTTGTCGTACAATGAAAAGAGCGTCTGTGGTACCTTTACCTGACACAAACCTGAACTGCATTTCATCTAGATTAATTCGCTTTCTGATTAGTTGCGCTATTACTTTATATATATATATATATATATAATTCAAGAAAGAAGAGTGACATGGTTCGCTATAAAATAAGGGCTTTATTCACATTGCTGGCAATTGTTTCTTTGATCTGGCAGGTCTAGAGTTCGCTATACGCCTGATTATGCGCCAATCGATCTCCAATACTTTGTTTATAACCAGTCGTTTTCATCAGAGCGGGTGAAATGAAGAAGATACATAAGGCATGGTTTTTATATAGGTGTGGTATTAAACCAGAACAATAATATCAATGATAAAATAAAATAACTAGATAGCAGACAATTAAAATATATATATATACACATACATATATATAAATACACATACATATATATAAATACACACACATATGTGTGTGTATATATATATATATATATATACTCACTGTAAATGATGTTGTTGTTAGGAAGGGCATCCAGCTGTAGAAATCAAGCCAGAATCAGTTCCCGTATGAGCAAGACAAGGTCAGCCGACCGGACACTGCCGACAACAGGACAACCCATCTAACCCATGCTAGCGTGGAAGAATGGACATAAAACGGTAATGATAATGATATTTATATATGCATAAATATTTATATATAAATACACATACATATATATAAATACACACATGTGTATATATATATATATATTTATATATATATATATATATTTATATATGCATAAATATTTATCTATAAATACCTACATGAATGCTTATCAGATTGTGTTGATATGTTTCTCTGTGTGTGTGTGTCGCAATCTTGGCAGTATCGGTAGAGGGTCGGACGCCATGCTTTGACGCATAGAGTTACGGCCCTTGCCATTCTGAGTTCAAATCCCGCCGCGGTTAACTTTGCCTTTCATCCTTACGGGATCGATAAAATAAAGTACCAGTAATGTACTGGGTAATTGCTGGCCTTGTGCCAATAGTAGAAACCATTATAACAACAGTCATAATAACAAAGGCCATAATGCCAACCATGAACTTTACATCCACAATAACTATAACAATCACTAGCACAATAACCACAACTACAACAGCCATTATCATCCTTTAACATCTATTTTACACACTAGCATGGGCTTGACAGGTTGTCCCATTTGAAGCAAGTTGGGTCAGGTGACCGTGCCTTACTCATATAGAACTGTTTCTGGCTAGGTTTCTATGGCTGGATGTCCTCCCTAACCAAACCAAACCAACAAAATTCACAAACGCTATATTAGTAATAAAAACCACAGAACAATCACAACAACAATAATTGTACAACCACCAAAATAACCATCACCACAACCACAACAATCACAATACTACAACCACCACCATAACCACAACAACCACAAGAAACATTACAACTACAACAACCACCACAATAACAACTACTACAACCAAACCACAACAACAAGAGCTGATTGCTGAGTTATTTGTTAAATGATTGGTCAGAACAGTATAGAGATAGATAGGTAGGGAGATAGATAGGTAGGGAGATAGATAGATAGGTAGGTAGATAGATAGATTGGGAGGTAGGTAGATAGATAGAGCAAGAGAGCAAGCAAGCAGGAGAGAAATGGGCATGATAGATAGATCGGGAGGGAGGTAGGTAGGTAGATAGATAGAGAAAGAGAGAGAGGGAGCAAGAAATGGAGAGAGATGAATGAGAGGGAGAGAGAGAGATGTGACAGTTACAAGCTATTTAATTAGTAGTTCTGTTGACTACATCACATCAGTAATTATGGCAGACAACATGATGAATCTTTTACATGGACAAATTCATTATCTGTGACTGGGCTTCACTTCTTCTATAACATTGCATGGCTGTAAGACTGTCTGACTGGATTGTAGGCAGGTTGGATGGCTGGTTGGTTGAGTGGTTGGATGGTCGAGTGGATGGTTGGATAACTGGTTGGTAGGTTGGTTGGATGGTTGATTGGTTGGATAGCTGGTTGGTTGGTTGGTTGGTTAGATGGTCGATTGGTTGAATAGCTGGTTGGTTGGATGGTTGGTAGGTTAATTGGTTGGATAGCTGGTTGGTTGAATGGTTGATTGGTTGGCTATATGGCTGGAGGACTATCTGATAGGATTGCTGTCTAAATGGTTGGATAGTTGACTAAGTGGCTAGTTGGTTGGTTGGATGGTTGCCTGGTGTTTTGGTTTCAATCTATTAAATTAACTCACAAAACTTCAGACAATGAAAGGCTATACTTCAAGACATTTGTCCTAGGTGCCACAGAGAGAGAGACTGAACATGAAAGACAGTCATGTGTGTTTGTAATATTGTCCCATCTGTGTGTGTGTGTGTGTGATATTGTACCATCTGTGTGTGTGTGATATTGTCCCATCTGTGTGTGTGTGATATTGTCCCATCTGTGTGTGTGATATTATCTCATCTGTGTGTGTGTGTGTGATATTGTCCCATCTGTGTGTGTGTGTGATATTGTCCCATCTTTGTGTGCATGTGATATTATCTCATCTGTGTGTGTATGTGTTATTGTCCCATCTGTGTGTGTGTGATATTGTCCCATCTTTGTGTGTGTGTGTGATATTGTCCCATCTTTGTGTGTGTGTGTCTTCTAAATAAATCCATAGAAATAAAATGAAAAAGAAGACACTTGTTTCAAAAGAGGGTTAGATAACAGAAGACTTCACTTGGCACCTGTCTGTTTGTTTACCTTTCTGTTTGTTTACCTTTCTGTTTGTTTACCTTTCTGTTTGTTTACCTGTATGTTTGTCAGTATGTCTGCCTATTTATCTATCTGTTGGAATACGAAAGGTTCACAGGAGTGAAGCTGAACCGGGACAAGTCCATCGGTTTGCAACTCGGATCGTGGAAAAGCAAACCGATGGCATCGTCGGACGCTGGATGGAAGGACCGGTGAAGCTGCTCGGTGTCTGGTTTGGTCCGGACCTCCAGGTGGAGAAGAGCTGGAACGAGTTGACGGCCAAGGTGTTTGCACTCACCCAGAAGTGGGCCGAGTGCAAACTATCCTTGAAAGGTCGAGCGGAGATGGCGAACACTTTTATAGCATCCGTCATCTACTACCGCTTCACCGCCGTGCCTTGTCCAGCCAAAACGCTCACCAAAATGGATCGCGGGCTCCTTTGGTGAGGAGATCCATCTGCTGCCAACACCCTTCCAACGGAGGGCTGGGGATGCCGTGGCTGATGATGCGCAAACACGCGCTCAGGCTGCAGCATCTCCACATATTCCTCACCGGACAACCGATGTGGGCCCCGTTCGTGTGGGACTCGTCTCGCTGACGGAGCTGCAGTCCTGGGTCAAGCAAAGACCGAGGAAAATGGGCGACTGGCATATCGAATGTGCTCAGGCGCTCACAGCCCTCTGGCAGGCGGACCCAGCAATCAGTGGAGACTTCACTTCGTCATTCTATAGAGGGTTGATCCGCAGCAAGTGCGACGACACGCTCAGAGAAACTCTAGGCATAGAGGAAGATGAACTGGCCAGTCTGTTCGGTAGGACCTTCCACCCGGGACCGATGTACAACTTCCAAAAGTCCCTGGCCTGGCAGTGCTACCGAGGAGCTCTACCAGTTCGAGACAAGCTCTACAGACATGGACGCCTGGGCAGGGACCCTTCGAAAAAGATCTGTCCGAGATGCGTGCGAGACGAAGAAACCGTCGCGCACTCATTCATACACTGCCCGGGCATTACCGACCTGTGGGGCTATGTAGAACGACTATTGTCGCGGGTGGGACCAATCCGGTTGACCACCGAGTCCATTGTCATGATCAAACTGCCACCCTCCTTCAAAAACGGAGAGGCGGTTTTCCTTTGTGTGATAGCTATGGTGAAAGAGGTTGTATGGTGGACGAGGTTAAAAGGGCTGAGGTCAGACACCTTTCTCTCCGGCCAACAACTGATTCTTTTTTTCAAATACCACTTTGGGAGAAGAATCAGGATGGAGAGAGAGGTGCTGTACCCCAGCAAGTTTTATGAAAGGTGGGTGAAAGTGGCGAGAATGGCCCGAGTGAATGGGCCTTCTCTCTATATCAGCCTGTAGGTTGAGGAAAGGAGTACAAACTCTTCGTACTCCTGGAGATGAGGGTTGCACATTTTTTCGGGGGTATGTGTTACCCATATGAACTGTCTCCCTCTATTGGGGAAAATCGACTAACTTTTTAAATTGCATTTGTGATAACATTTTACACGTTTTTATTGTATGTAAACTTCCCCCTTTGTATTTGTCCCCTTCTTTTGTGCCCCTGTTGCTAATAAAGAAACATATCTATCTATCTGTCTG